>PVKA01030572.1:0-10200 GCA_004027165.1 Ctenomys sociabilis | reverse complement strand
ACTATAAAATAGAAACATTTTGTTTTTTCTTATAGCTAATTGTTAATTTATAGAAATGCAACTAAATTGGTATGTCAATTTTGTCATCTCACAACTTTTATTGAATTTATTTATTAGTTCTAATGAGTTTTGGTGGAGATTTAGGGTATATAAAATCATACCCACAAACAGACCATTTTTCCTTTTTTTCTCTTTTTTTTTTTTAATTTCTTATTTGGATGGCTTTCCTTCTCTCCTTTTCCTTCTCCTTTTCTCTTTTTCTTTCTCCTTCCCTTTCTCCTCCTCTTCCTGTTCCTCCCCTTTCTTCTTCTTCTTCTTCTTCTTTCTTCTTCATCCTCCTCCTCCTCTTCTTCCTCCTCTTCCTCTTCCTCCTCCTCCTTCTTTTTCTTCTTCTTTCTCTCTCTCCTGGGGGTTGACCTAGGACCTTTACACTGAGCTACATCTCCAGCCCCTTTTTGTACTACTTATAATTTATTTTGAGACAGGGTCTACAAAGTTGCCCAGGCTGGGTTAAAACTTGCAATACTCTTGCCTCAGTCTCCTAGAGTGCTGAGATTACAAGTATAACCAGCTCCTTTTTTATTTCTTTTGCATATCCAACTTCTCTGACTACGAAGTTCAGTACTACACTAGATAGAATGAGAACATAAAAAACAGGCACAGGAAAAAACAAACTTGCTAATGCTTTGATCTAAAAACTAAAGCATCCAGAATAATAAAAAAAAAAATAAAATTTGGTTGCCTTAGATGTCAAATCTGTAGTAGTTTTTTTTTAATGTTTACTTTTATTTTTATTTATTTACCTATTTACTTATTTATTTTGGCAGAGCTGGGTATTGAACTCAGGCCCTTGTGCTTGCCAGGGAAGCATTTATTCTACTGAGCCATCTCCCCGGCCCCAAATCTGTAGTAGTTTTATGATGACCATTATGGTTTATAACTAGATACCAAGAAAAAAAGAGAGAGAAAGGAACAGAGACACAATAAGATATTGTAACTAGTCTTTCTGATTTCAAGAAGGAGCTTTTAAATTTAGCTTTAAATTTACTTACTGATTTTGCCAATCAAGCTATGCAATCTCATGTTCTGTCTTCATACTTTATAATTTTTTTTCATATTTTAGATAAGGGTGTACAGGGTGTTCAGGGTCTCACTACTAGATCAGACTCGTAGTGGTCCTCCAATGTGCCTGGGATCACAGGCATGCGCCACTATGTCCCGTCTCAATTGCTATCTCAATGTGACCTGGGGGTGGGGCCAGAACAACAGGCCCAGGGATTGAACCCCAGTTCCCTGAACCTGCTTGCAGGTGCTTTAATCTGCTGAGCTATTTGGCTGGCCCATACTCTCTAATTTTGATTATCTTGTTTTCTTTTTATTTTATTTTGAAAGAGAAACTCTTGATATCTATTATGCCAAAGAAAAGAGCACAAGGAAATGTAATGCTTTTCATAATAACCAGCGTTCTCTAAATTCCAAATTATGTAACTCATTTAGCACACTGATGAAAATTACTATAATGTAATGTAATAGTTTGAATTGCTGTTAAAAGTACCTCTCAAGAAGATAGAATCTTTGTGATAACATCTTTCAGTTTGCATTACACCTATCAGCAAAAACCAGTTTCAAAAAGACATTGCTGTTGCTTTGAGCTAATCAAATTAATTATTTTAAAATCCTACTTTTCTTAGTTTAGAGAAAAGTAAGACTTTTAAAAACTTTTTATGATCATCATAAGATTAGGCTGAAAAGGGGTATAGAAAGGAAGAATCATGATGTGTGTATATGGACAGTACAGTTGGGATAGATAACGCCATGCTTCTACATAATTCTATGAGAGGCAAGATTTTCACTAATGGTGGTTGGACAGGATATTATGTCGGCTTCTAGTACTATGGACAACCACTAGGAAAATAACAAGGTAGAAAGTATTAATTATTGAATCTTTGATGTAATTCAGGTATAAAAAATAAGATACGCAAACAGCTACACTCTCAATTTACTGATAAGAGACATATGGTGTAATAATGTCTGTAAGTATAATATCATGTATGCACCTTCTATGATACCAAAACATTATGAAAACACCTTGCAATGTATTAATTTATCAAATCCATCTTGTCAAGGTATCTTAAAACTGTCTCATTGATATTTGCACTTCAATAAAACAAAACTAAAAAATAAAAAATAAAAGATTAGGCTGAAAATTTGTGACAAAGTTCCTTAAAGCATACCTGAAATCTTTGGGTGTGTTGAACAAATAATTTTCAAGGTGGATGCAGGGAAATTTATTTTTATTGCAATACCTTATATTCAATAATATGTACAGCATTTAAATGTATGTCTTAATTAAGTGAAAATCTTGATTATTCTACCCTTGTTAATTACAACACTTTCATTACCTAGAAACCTTTCTTATGCCCCATACTTTGATAGAAATCTACATATCTTTTGATTTCAAGATATAAAACTCCAGGAGTAAAATTGCTAGGTCATAGGACAATTGTTTTACTTTATAGAAAATACTACCAAATTATTTCTTATAGTGGCCGGCCTATTTTCTATTTTGGCCAGCAAAGTATGACATCATTGTGCTGGCTAAGCCATTCTATTGTCAATCATTTTTTTTTACCCTGGGCATTTTAGAGGGTATGCTGTGTTATTTCGTCATGGTTATAATTTGTATTTCTTCAAATAGTAATGACTTGAGCATCTTTTCATGTACTTTTAGTCCTTAACACATTTTCTTTAACAACTCTCTGTTCAAATTTTTGCCCAATTTTCTATTGGCTTGTTTGTCTTCTTGTTATTGAGTTGTGATTCTTTTTTTTTTTTTTTGTCTTTTTTGAGACAGGGTCTCACTATGCAGTTCAGGCTGGCCTTAAGCTCACTTTGTAGCTCAGGCTGGTCTCAAACTCACAACAATCCTCCTGCCTCAGCCTCCCAAGTGCTGGGGTTACAGGCATGCGCCACCACACCCGGCTTGAGTTGTGATTTTTAATACAATTTTGACATGAGTGAAATCAATTTTGATTCTACCCACCAGCAATCTGCCATCATAATTTATCCTATATTTTCTTATTCTTTTCCTTCCTGAGAAAAAAAAAATGAGTAACCTAAAATAAACCAGGGAAAAGAATTCATTTACTCACACGTACTTTCCTGAATCCCTACGAATTCCATGAACATTATAAGGAATATCCTTAGACTCTGCTTATAAAGATGTTACAATGGAATTCAGGATAAATACAAATAGACAAGTGCAGCTTACTATGAGAAAAGCCAAAAGAGATTGTTGTAAGTAAACTAATGGTTGGCTTTGGGAGTTCCCAAAGAGATCATGTTTTCTGTGTATGTACAAAAAAAAAAAGGTATGCACTGTGCCTTTTTATGGAGTTATGACCAAGAATATTATATCTGACATTATACTCATGATCTGCTTCCTTGCCACTATAAACTGTCTTTGCTTCACCCAAGACTTTTGTCTTGAAGCCAGCTGGCCATGGACTGAATATCCTTGAAACGGTGATCCAAATTATACCTCTCCTTTAAATTGTGGATATTGATGTGACTGTACCTGACCAATAGTTCAGAAATTATTTGCACAAGGAGTTTGGAAAGTTTGGAGATGCAGGCTAGAGAAGACTTAGAAGAGACTAATAGATAATTCTGATTGGAGGTCAGAAGGCCAGAATGCTGATAGAAATGTGGACAGTACAGGCCAAGCTCCAAAAGATTCCACTGGGAAGAAGGGTTCCATTGAGCATTAGAGTAGGGACCCTATGTGCTTCGCTTTTGAAAAACATTGTCTACATTTTTCCTATGTCTTAATACTTTATAGGAAACTGAGATTAAAGGTGCTAGACAGATTGACAAAAGCAGGCTCTTTGCCAACTGAAAATTCTTCCTTTCTTGCTCCTGGAGCTGAGTGGGGCAAGACTCTGTGTCATTTTATCACAGTTACCAGCAGTTAGCCAACAAACAAGTAGAAATTAGTATGGAATCCCAGAAATTAGAAACAAGAGATTTGAGCTAAAAGACTTTAGTGTTTGCTTTTTTGTCCATTGACCAGATTAGTAGAACTATCTGAATTGTCTAGGCACTGAGTGGTTTTATTATTTATTATTTACCATCAAAGAGTCTATTTGGTAATGACAAGCATGTTATTTACAAAAGCCTGATTTTTCTTAATATGTTTTAAAGATTATAAAGTTGTTTCATATCTGGTCAAATTCAGATTTTTAAGAACTTTAATTTTAATAAAATTTTCAACTTGATTGTTAAAAAAAAAAAACAAATTTATTCATTGACACAAAGAATGATGCCTTAGGGCCAGCAAGATAGCTCAGTGGACTAAGTGCTTGCTTAGACAAGTGCAGGGAGTGGGGTTTGATCCTTGGCACCACATACCACACAAACCCTGTCTCCTGGTGCACTGAGCCAGCTGTTGAGTCTGGGCATGGTGGAGCATATGTGTAATCCTAGCACTTGGGAGGCTGAGACAGGAAGATTACTTTGAGTCCAAGCTGCATAGTGAGACCCTGTACCAAAAACAAAGAAGGAAGAGAAGGAGGAGGAAGAGAAAGAAGAGAAAGATTCCTCTTGAAGGCATCTTAGAAACAGCAAGAGCTTATCCATTGCTGGTTCAGGGGTACAAAACTATAAAGCTTTCTTTTGAGAAGAGATTCCTTAAGACCTCTGCTCAAAAAAGACAAGGAATTGGTTCCCTGGGATTCATTTCACCATGCTCAGCCATCTAGGTACTGAGAGGACACTGCTGCCATGGTCAAAGTGGGCCTGGCTACTGGCCTCACCATTGGCAGACTTTGGCATTGTCCACGTGACGCTGAGTTTTTAAAATTATTACCAACATGAAGAATGTAAGAGTTATGCAGTCAGCAAGCTTCCACTCAGATTTCAGAAGATGGTCTGGAAGGCCAAGAAAGGAGCTCCTGAGAGGGCAATGTGTGAAGCTACGGGAAAGAAGCCAAAGTTGAAGTGGGGACAGCAGGAAGTCAGACATACCAGGAATATCTAATGCCTGACAAAGAACACATCATGGTATAAGTGGAGCCCAAGAGAGAGGCCATGTTGGCCACAACCAGAAAGGCCACAAGGAGAAGGCCACAGAAGCCCTGTGAAACTTGTCTCAGCACCCTCTGCCCTGGATGGAGCTAGGAAACTTCACTGTCCTACCAGGTTTCAGTCTTACTTTTGTCCAATTCTTTCTATCCCTCTATTTTTCCCCTTCAGAATGAGAATATTTGCCTTGTGCCACTGTACCTTGGGATTTGCAACTGATATTTTATTTTTACAGAGATTCACAGCTAAGAGTTTGCTTTTAATCTTAGAAAAAGATGTGATGCAAACTTTTGAAACGGGCTAGAATTTTTGATATTTTGAGGAAGGAATTATAGTGTTCTTGGTTGTATGTAAGATAGTTGTAACATGTTAGGTAGAATTATTGCCCTGTTTTGTATATTTTTTGGAGTTTAAATGTGATTTAAGGAGACATATTTGGGTGTCAATTTGGCAAGAGTTACAAGCTAATTGGGCCAATTTGATTAGTAAGATACACTTGTTGGTGTGTCTGTGTGGACCGTGAAGGTGTGACCTTAGTAACAATTTCACCAAGGCCCACATGTCCCTTTCCTGACACTGTTCCCCTACTTTGCCTCCTTGCTGCCATGAACTGAGTAGCTTTGCTTTGCCCCCATCTGCCACGATGTTTTTGCCTTGGAGCCAGCTAATTATGGACTGAATTTTCTGAAACTGTGAACCAGATTAAACTTCTCATTTAAGTATAAATAAATCTGCTTTTTAATGGGTGCCTCCTAGGCCTTGGGCCAAATATTTACACAAATTTTATCTTTGCAACTCCAATGGATAAAGCCTCCTCTAGTATGCTCCTTCTCATAATATTTGCCCATGTAAAGTCTCAGTTAATTGTTTGATGAAAGAAGATAAATGAGACTGCATTAGGACCATGGTGTAAGGGCAAAAACCATAAGTGCAATATTCTATAGTATGTTTTTTTCATGACAGCATAAGTAGCTAGAAAACATAAGCGATAGTCTGTGGAGTTAAATCAACCTGGGATTAAAATTTTCAACAAACATCTATATAAAAGGCAGGTTGCAATGTATATATTAGTTTAATGTATATAGGCACACAATTCTCAAGTAAATATGGATGAGTATTAATTCTTTGACTCTTCTGGGAATTTTACTCCTAGAACAGTGTTGTGGTCTCGGGTGTTTGCAAGGAGAACAACATAATACAGGACACATTTTATAATATTAGTTTATAAGGATCACCCAAGAATCATATACAGAAAGTGTACGAAATCTATCCACACACTAAATACTAAAGACTGCAGTGAGAGGGACCTAGATTCTAATATACTGCATGAGTCCAGCTGACCTGAGATAAATCTACAAAGACATCCTATTATAACAGGAATAATGGCTGTGATAATAGCTGACATTTGTTCAACAAACCCATAATTTGGAAACAAGGGTACATGAAAATTAAAGGACTGATAGCAGGTTCAGAAGCTGGGGTTCAAATCCAGGTCACCTTGATTTAAAATTCATGCTCCATTATTACCTGACCTTTTGGACAGGATCAAGTGTAGTAAGACCTGTACCCCTATCACTATGATGGGCTTCCTCAAGTATTCTATTACTGGGGGAATAAAGACCAGAAAATCGTCTTAGAAGAGTACTCGTGTGTTTGACAAACATGTATTTGGGGCCTTGTGTTGGCAAAAAGACGTCCTAGCTGTCTACAGTTCTGCAAGAAACACAACAGGAAGCAAAGACATTGTACAGAATGGAGAGGTTTTCAACAAAGCAGTTAATGGTGAGCTGAGATAAATCTGCAGTCATTCTAGTATAATGGGAATGATGGCTGTGATGATAGCTAATATTTGTTTAAAAAAAACCCATGATCTGGAAACTAGGGCACACAAAAATTAAACAGTCCAGATCTCAGAAGGTAATGATCAAAAAGCCAATATGAGACAGAAAATAAAGTAAGTCAATTATAGCAGAGGACTTAATAAAAGTAGTATAAGAAATTATGACAAAACATGGAACTATGCTTAAGGGGTTCAGGATCTGCCTTTCTCACTTACTAGGAATTCCAGAGAAGAAGCAGAAAAAATGGGAAGAGTGAATTATCCCAGGAACAATACAAGAAAAATTTTAAGAACTGGAAAATACAGATATCTAGCCTAAAAGTGTTTCAACATTCTTTTCCCAGCCCAATAAATGTAAAAAGATCTACTTGAAGGTTGATCTTCATGAAATTTATACCAAGAATAATGAAGAAGTCATGAAGGGCCAGCCAGATAGCTTAGCAGATTAAAGCACGTGCTTAGGCAGGCCCAGGGACGGGGTTCGATCCCCACCTCCCCAGTGCTGCCGGCTCCACTCCCCGGGCACACTGAGATTGTGATTGAGACTGGGTGTGGTGGCATGTGCCTGTGATCCCAGCACGTGGGTGGCTAAAAACAGGAGGATCACTACACTGTCATATCTATGTAGTGAAACCCTGTAGATCCTGTACTAAATACATTTAAAAAAAAAAAAAAAAAGGAGAAGTCATGAAAACTTCCAGAGAGCTGAAGTGTAACTCAGTTGTAGAGTACAGGCTTAGAATGTGGGAGGTACTGGGTTCAACCCCAGAACAAATAAAATAAGTTTCCAGAAAGATAAAACAAGTCAATGACAAAAGAATAAGAGCTTCAGTGGCATATTTAAAAAAAAATGCTGGTTGCTAGAACATAGTAGGGTAAAACCTTTAAAATCCTAGTGAAAAAAAATGCTAACCAAGTAAAACATCAATTGAGTGGAAGAGTAGGGTATTAGGAACACTGAAAATATCTTTTATGTGTGGCTTACGAAGTTATTTGAAGGGCCAGCCAAATAGCTCAGCAGATTAAAGTGCCTGCTTAGGCAGACGCAGGGGCCTGGTGTTTGATCCCCATGCCTGCCCTGCCAGGTCCGCCCCCAGAGCACCCTGAGACAGTGACTAAGACTGGGCATCGTGGTGGTGCACCTGTAATCCCGGCCCTTGGGAGGCTGTGAACAGGAAGATCATTACGAGTCCAAACTACGACCCAGAACACCTTGTACACCCTGTCTTAAATACAAAAAAAAAAAAAAGAAAGAAAGTAGAAGTTATTTGAAAATATGCTCCAGATTTCAGTTTTTCCCCATTTAGAATTATGTTAGCCATTGGGTTGTCATAGATGGCTTCTATCAGATTGAAATAGAGTCCTTCTATTTCTGTAGGACTTTGAACATGAATGAATGATGGACTTTGTCAAAAGCCTTTCCTGCATCAATACTTGATGGAAAATACCTGTTCCATGTTATGCCCAAGATACATGATATTCAGACAGATAGTTAGGTTAAACCCAACTGTACATGTTGTAGGGTAATAGTAAGCCTCTCTTCTGGAGGGTTAACAACCTAAATTTGCAAAACAAAAATCAGAGAAAAAGAAGGTCTGCAAGGACAGCCAACATTTTGGCCCTAGCCTTCCAAGGACAATGAGGACTCAGGACACAGGAGAATCTATACTGTAACAATATATAGCTCAGTTGTGTCCCAAATTTTCTGATCAAAGAGATTATGGGGCCAAAGAGGAAGGTGATAAGGATGTGGAGTGTGCCTAAGGAGAGTCACATGGGGAGAACACATTCTCTCAGGCTTTCAGAGAGCAAATTGGCCATGACTCATCCACATGGCTGACACTCACAAAGGATCTACAAACTGCTTTATAGAGTTTCAGGTTAAATCCTGAGGGGATTTGACTGACCTTATCAGATACAAAAGTTACATTTCTTGTTATATAGGTCTTGCTTTATCTTGGTCTTAACCGTCCAGCAGAAAAGTATGAAAACGAAGTAAAAAAGTAAAGTCACGTTAATATGCTGAGCTGTAAAAAAGCTCAAGTCAACAACTTTGGACACTGCCAGTCTTATGGAAAACCCACTGCTATTAGGGACTACTGGACTATATTGGGAGAGTCTGCTGAATTCAAGCAGACTACAATATTTAAATGACAATGGAATGCCCATCTCTGACAAAACTAACCAAAAAAGTACAATAGAAGTGAATGACCCTTTTGTATCTGTATACTCAAAATAGTTAGGATGGATATACAGCTCCATTCTCTTAATTGAATGAGTAGAGATGTTTGTTATAATAGTGTTTGAGACAGGATATCATGTCTGCATCTTGTACAATGAATAACTGCTATGACAACAATATGCAATGTATTAATTCTTGAAAATGTGCCAGTAATCGGTTGTGAAACTGTCTCATTGATATTTGTTCCTCAATCAAATTATTTTTAAAAAAAGAAAAAGAAAATATGTTCCAGTGAAATAAAAGAAACAATCAAGAAAGATGACAGAACTCAGGGAGAGATCCCCAATGGGGAAAGAGGGTTATTCTGAGAAGCTTGAATTCCTTATGTAGACACTGGGGAGGCACAGATTGCAAGCATACAATGAGATCACAGTTCAGAAAAAACATTCTGAGTCTGAAGGTGGGATTGGTAAGACTTTTGGGGAGACCATCAAGAAGTTTTTACAAAGCTAAGGGAAATGCAATTCAGACCTAAACTGAGGTGACACTAATGAGAACCACAATGCTGAGCGGGGAGATAGCTCCGTGCGCATAAATAGCTGACATCCTACAGCACTGGGTGGATGAAGGGAGCGCAGTTGTATTTTACTATAAATATTTAGGGCATGAATGAAGGGCAAGAGCAAGAGAGATTCCCCCAGGACAAGGAAGCTTTAAGTCCTGGAAGATTGTGGAAGAAGAGTAGGGAATTTTTTTAAAGCACTGGTGGGCATAGAAAGAAGATTCACTCCATTCAGAATATTTTGGTTGAGGAGGCAACATTTCTATGTCCACTGGGAAGTAAAAAGGATCAAGTGCTTTCCTTTCTGATTACACCCAGTGTGTGTTTAAAATTTCACATGGCTGTAAGAAGACAGATTTTTTAAACAGAAGAAATAACAGCCTCCCTCCCCCCTTGACCCTGTAAGTGCAAAGTAGCAGAGAAGGGGGAGCCAGCTCCACTTTAAGCAGCAGGCCCCCTGCAGACTTAGAGCAGCACGCCCCCTCACACTTAGGGCAGCACACCCCCTCACACTTAGAGCAGCACGCCCCCTCA
>PVKA01030571.1:0-27186 GCA_004027165.1 Ctenomys sociabilis | reverse complement strand
TCACAACAATTCTCCTGCCTCAGTCTCCCGAGTGCTGGGATTACAGGCATGCGCCACCATGTCCGGCTTTTTTTTTTCTCTTTTTGAGACAGAGTCTCACTGTGCAGTTCAGGCTGGTCTTAAGCTCACTTTGTAGCTCAAGCTGGTCTTGAACTCACAACAATCCTCCTGCCTCAGCCTCCCTAGGGCTGAGATTACAGGTCTGCGCTGCCATGCCCAGACAGTCTAATTGAACTCTTAAAGCCACAGAAGGAAAGATTTTGTTCATGGGTGTAAGTACTCCTCTTATCTTTAAAAGGAGAAAAAGCAAATAAAATCAGCTTATTTTGAAAAAGAATTTTTAAAGTATAAATATTTTATCAAGTAGATATGATAGTTGTATATGCTGACTGTAATAACGTAATTTGGACTATAGTGGTACCTCAGTTCATGAACTTAATTCTTTCCATGATATTTATCGAAAGCTAAATTGGATAAGAACCTGATCAGATTCACTGGTTTAGGTTCAGTGCTGACCTTAGGGGAAATTTGATTCGGTTCTTGTTCAATTCAGTTTCAACCAGAATCGTGGAAAGCATTAATTTGGTAAAGCAAAATATCATTTTATATCAATATAGCTTTCAAGTGAAAAACAGATGAAGCCCAACTATAGGCATCTTCATTTTGTTCATATCCTAAAATATGAATGACCTGAACAGGTTTAAGGATTATTCCATTCAACTGTAATTTTTTTTCTTTTTTTTCCTTTTGCGGAATTGGGGATTGAACTCAGGCCCTTGTGCTTGCCAGGGAAGCGCTTATTCCACTGAACAATCTCCCTGGCCCCTCAACCGTAATTCTTAAAGTTGGCTTCATGTTATAATTTATAACTATAGGAAATGTTTTCTAATTTCTGAAGAAAAATAGTTTGCTTTTAAACAAATGTAAGTTATATTTAGTAAAACAGGATTCAGTATATGTTTAAAATTATATAGTGTTTTAGCATAGCAGTAGAATTTGTAAAATTTACAAATATGAGCTTTAGTTTTGATGCATCCACAGTAGTTCTATTAAATGTTTTTTTATATTAAACATAAGTTTTGAGATCATTTTTAAATTATGTTCTAAATGATAAATCTTTCATTAGTGTCTGTTATAGAGTGAAAGTAAGCAAAGGACTGTTGTTGAATCACAGAAAGGAATGTTGTCCTGTACCCTGGTGATCAAGGTCATGGGCTTTCTCAGTCATGGTTTATTAATGATACTGTCAGAAAAGTCATTAAAAATGCTCTTTAGCTGAAATGGTATCTCTGTCTATAGTCATTCAAATATGCTGTGATGAGTAATTATCACAATAATATTTTGAATTGTTGATAACATTCACCAGAGAACAGGGCTTTAGCTCATCTGACCTGTCAGTGCTACTAGTCAGAGGCCTTGGAACATTCCTGCTCATGTAACTTTGTTTTAGGCTCTTTCCGAAGGACTCAGTACTGTCCCTATTGATTGTGTCTAGGAGACACACATGGCATCTGAAATTGCTGTGAAAGATAAGCATTTTAGCTTATTTGCCTCTTAAGTGGGAATCCTTTCTCAGTGGATAAGGATCTTTCAAATTGGCTATAGCGCAGTGTCTGATTGTACAGCTATTAGAATACTAGTACATACTATGACTTTAAAAATGCCAATTTTGGACCAGCAAGGTAGCTCAGTGGACTGAGTGCCTTCTTTGGCAAGCACAGGGACCATGGCTCTATCTGAGGTCTCCCATGCCATGTCAGCCCTGCCCTGGGGCACGCTGAGCCAGTAGCCAAGTCTGGGCCTGTAATCCCAGTGCTGGGAAGGCTGAAAACAGGAGTATCACTACAAGTCCAAGCTGCATAGTGAGACCCTGTACCAAATACATAAATGAAAAAAGAAAAATACAAATTTTGAGATTTTTTTTTTAATTCTCAGAGTAGTATTCATTCTTTTGTAATGCTGTATTTTGAAAATCCAGAAAAGAAGAATTAAAACTAAATAACCCATTTCTGTTAATCCTGTCCTCCAAAGTAAGCTGCTATTGTTGTAGGAAGCCTGAGTTAGATAGAAATGATGTAGGCAGTCAGACAGGGTCAGGCCCTCCAAGGAAATAACAACAGTCAGATGCCTTACAACTGTGGGAGGGATGGATGCTCCTGCTGTAAACAAACCTAAAGACTGGCATCCAGGATTGACCATTACTCAGGAAGAATTATTGTCTGAAGGTCACCAGATTAGGTCCTGTTTTACATTCATGCCTGCTTGCTGTGTGGTCCCTACCCTAATCAATTTTACCTGAGCAGTGGTGCTTATAATCCCGTTGGTTGACCATAATTTTGTCCCACCCACATCCACCTAAGTGAGTTCCATTTTCTACACTATAAAATTCCCTGGAAGAGACAGCTTCCCAGGGAACTACCCGCTCGGGCCCACCTCCTGTCCCTCTCTCAGACAAATATATTTCCTTCAGTAAATATATTCAGCCATAACCTCTGTTTGTTGCTGAAATTCATTCTTTGGTTTAAGAGAACACGAACTTGTCCTGGTCAGGTTGAGATCATTTTTTTCCTGTATCATTTGGAGGTCACTCATCTGAGATCAGTTTTTCTCCCTGTATCAGTGTGGGCATCATTTATAGCACCTATAATATGCTGATATATGAAACAGGGATTTTACATGGAATGTAAACTAAACAACATGTTTATCTCCTAGATACATGATTTCAGGCAAGATTTTTTGTGCTATTTTTATTTTTTCTACCTAGGAAGCTTTTTGTTTTTAATTTCCTACTCAAATGTTTTTCCTTTTTCTTTGTCAAACAATGTAGACATTATCTTCCCTGGGAAGCATTCTTAAGTTGCTTTAGATAAAGTTACTGTGGTGTTCCTGGGGGACCTAATCATGCAGCTTTATACCACTTGTTATATAGGACTGCACTTCATGTACATGTTTGCTCTTCAGGCAAGGGAGGTATCAATACCTGTGGTTAGAATCAAAATGGTTTTACTTGTCAGAAAGTAATTCTCAGATAGCAAATTTTGTTTCTTAGCTTGACTTTTTTGGCTGTTTAATTTTGCACTTAGTATTATTTTTCTACCCACAGAAATCTTAATGAATTTTTTTCTCTTGCCTATGAGTAATTTCCATGCTGTTCCAAAAACGGTCAGGAGATTTTGAATAGTTTTAGGGAAGGCAAGAGGAGATTTTATTGTTTTTAGGAAGAGAATTAGGACTAGGAAACTGCTTTGGCTTTCTTAGTGCAGACATCATTGCTGTGTCTAGAATCATCTGTTTTTGAAAAAGGTCTTAATTTTGTTTAACTTATCTTTTTAGTTTTAAAACTCATTAGTAGTTCAGTTAGTATTCATGAATCTGAAAGAATTGTGAATATATTATCAATACATTGTTTATTTCCATAGAATTTAGCAAGCTAAAACAACCTAGGGGTAGTAAGAAAGACAAAAAATTGGGGTTACTTAAGAAATAAATACAGCTTTGTAAGGTGTTAGATCATCGGTTCATTATTTGGAGAACGTATAAAAAAGGGATAAAAATTACTGTTTTTTCTGAACAAATTGTATTTCAGGATAACCAAATTATTAGGGAAAGCTATTTTGGAGAAAAATTCAGATAATAAATGCAGGTAGAATGATAGAATTAGCAAATCATTTATGGGCAAACTATAAATGGAAACAATGGAAAATTGATCTCATTGGATGAATCAGACTCACTGATTGCTATAAGTAGGACATCCACTATATGCCCTCATGTAATGAGTTAGGAAAGTTTGTATCACCTATGGAATACTCTGGCTGAAAACAGAAACTAAATCATGTCTCTAGATCTTACTGTTTAAAGGAAATATATGGAATAGGGGAATAAATTAGCATTCTGAAGAAATAACCAAATTTAGTATGGAAAAAATTCTGTAGGACAATTTGCTAGTAGATTAACTGAGATTTGAAGAGACTTCAGTCAGATCCATTGTGTAGTGATTTAGAGTAAAAATTTTATTTTGGGGTAATTGAGGTCATTTGAACATGGACTACAAGTAGATAATATTGTGGAATTTTTGCTAATTTTGTGAGATGTGGTATTGACACCCTAGTGTCAATTTATAGAAAAAAATCTTTGACTTTAATATGTTATTGAAGTCAAACCACTGTTACGGGTGGTGAGAAATATCCTCAACGTGCTCTACAGTGCCTGGATGTGGCTCAGTGGTAGATTTCTTGCCTTGTGTGCAGAAGGTCCTGCGTTCAATCCCAGCACTACAAAAAGAAACAAAAATTTTCTAGCGGCCTACATAGAAGACTGGGTCAGTGTTGTAATTCATGTTGTTTATACATGGAAAATGGAACATCTGCTGGGGAAAACCTTGAGTCTTATAGACATTAAGACCAAAAGATTTTTTTTTTTTACTAATGGTGTACTTGAGAACACTATTGTAATGTGAAAAGCGTTTCACATCCCTTTAATAGACAGAGTATTTTTGTAGTATTCCCCAAAATGACAATGGAGTCATACTATTATTTGTTTATTGATTGGTACCAAGGGTCCAACATGGGACCTTGCACTTGCCAGGGAAGCACTTATTCTGCTGAGCTATACCCCCAGGAGTTATACTGTAGTGGGCTGGTATCATGTGATCTGCTCTGTGGAGTCCTCCAGTAGAGCTCCTTAGAGATTCCTTCTGACTCGGGTTTTGGTTTGGCTTCTGTCCTCTCCCCTTATATCTTCATTTATTTTTTCGGTAGAACCTGGCCTTGAACTCAGGCCCTTGCACTTGCCAGGGAAGCACTTATTCCACTGAGCCATTTCCCTGGCCCTTCCTCTCCTCTTATAGAGGATCCTTGCTGGTCTCTGTCCAAGAAGTTTATATTTGTGATCCCAGGGGAAGGTTACTGGAATTCTAGGGAGTTAATTCTAATCTGTCAAGTGCAAGCCATGGCGAGAATGGAGACACTGAGGCATATTTGTAGTTGTGGGGCCCAAGGGCTGCTAAGCCCAGCCACAATGATGGTTAACTCTAACAAAGGTCAAACTTGGGCTTTATTAATTTGTGAAGAAGGGAGTGACATGAGGATGAGCAACTGTGAGACAGTAAGTAAATTGTGTGAGCTGGATCGGGCAGGAGGCTGATGTCACCTGTGCAGTATGCAGAGGAAAGGGCGTGCAGGAGGCAGGTTCTACGTAGCACAGTGAGGGTGGTCTCTGGTGCTTTGGGGCCTGTGCTCAGCTCCGATGAGAAATCACAGGCTCTCACCGTGACACCCAATCCCAGCCCGCAGCGTGGAACTCGGCTCTCCAGCCTGGCCTGCATATTTTCTGAGTAAGACTGACCTGTTGCCTTGCTTGATCCAAAGACTACACCTCAGTGCCTACCTTGAACCACTTGCGTTGCTTAAAGCCAGTTGAAGGGGTAAGAAGGCCTAGCCAGCTCTGTGCACATCAGCCCAGGGAGGCAAGGCTGGGAGCAGCCCAGTGGAGGCCTCTGCTGCTCTTTCAAGGTGGACCTCATGTCCTCACATTTTGTCTCCAATAAGCAGTACTGTGTAATACAAAAGAAATTTTCTCATTATTCCTGTGGATCAAGATTTTGTTGAACTCCTTTTGTAGTTTGTATCTGAACAATGTTTGTTACATAATATAAATACTATAATCTTCTGTGCCTATGGAAACCCTTGACTCTAGCTCTTTCTGGTTTCCCAAGGTTCTAATTCCTGAGTTGTGGAATGGCTTCAAACCGAACTTTTAAACAACAAAGTTTTTTTTTTTTAATCTATTTGTTTATAACTGGTCAATTGTTGAACCAGAAATCTGACTTGAAAAAGCCTGTGTGGGCCATGAGTTGAGTCACACATTTCGGCCCATCTCAGGTGACATGGCATTCTTTTTTTTTTTTTTTTTTTTTGGTGGAACTGGGGATTGAACTCAGGCCCTTGCGCTTGCTAGGGAAGCTCTTATTCCTTTTTTTTTTTTTTTTGGCAGAACCGGAGATTGAACTCAGATCCTTGCACTTGGCAGGGAAGTGCTTATTCTACTGAGCCATCTCCCTGGTCCCTGGGAAGCTCTTATTCTACTGTGCCATCTCCCAGGACCCCCCAAAATACAGAGTTGTTTTTTTGGGGCAGGGGAACCAGGGATTGAACTCAGGCCCTTGTGCTTGCCGGGGAAGCTCTTATTCCACCGAGCCATTCCCCTGGCCCCTGACATGGCATTCTAAGCACAAGTGCTGTTCCCTTCCGACAGCATACAGTGCTTGTGCATTAAAACAGGCATCATTGGGGCTGGGGAGATGGCTCAGTAGAATAAGTGCTTCTCTGGCAAACTTAAGGGCCTGAGTTCAACCTCCAGTTCTGCCAAAAATAAAATAAAACAGACGTCATTGCCTTTTTTTTTTGTAATTTGTGCAAAATATTGTAACCATGGTTCCAAAGTTTGTTTTACTGGCAATAAAGCTAGAGAAAAACTGTGAGAGGGCCAGCCAGATAGCTCAGCAGACTAAAGTACCTGCTTTGGCAGACCACAGTGGCTGGGGTTCTATCCCAGGCGTGCTGTGCCCACTGAGACAGTGGTTGAGACTGACTGGGCCTGGTGGTGCATGCCTGTAATCCTGGCACTTGGGAGGCTGTAAACAGGAGAATCACTATGATCTATGTAATGAGACCATGTAGACCCTATACAAAAACCACACGGGCCACACACACACACACACACACACACACACACAGAGGCCATACACACACAGGCCACACACACACACACACACACACACACATACACACACAGGCACACACACATGCGAACTGTGAGAACCACTAGAGTTGGAGGAAGAAATCATTGTGAAATTTGTTAAATTCCAGGAAAAATGTAATTTTTTCGGCTTCAGAACCAAATATTTTGTTTTCTGTTATTTCTTACGTGAAAAATACGTTGAGTTCTTGAACTTTTCGATGTTTGCATATGAATTTGGAATGAATTGAGTTTGAGAACCAAGGTATCACAGTAACTAGGTAGAAAATGCAATTCTCCTGACAATTCCCCATAATTATTATTTAGTCAGAAGCATTTTCTAGGTGTTAGGCAGCAGAAAATTTAAGATATTCCTTAGCAGCTATCCAAAATACAGATTCATGTTGGTATCAGGAATTGAGTTCAGTACCTTGTGCTTGCTAGGCAGATGCTATACCACGGAGCTATACCGCTGTCTGCACAATACAGACTCAGTTATCAGTTAGATCTGTAACATTATGGAGTGAAACTTTGTTAAATTTCACCTTTTGTTGGCAAAAAACTGAAATGCCTCACAACAGCTAGATATTTCCTCTAATTTGAAATGAAGTCAAAGAATACCTAGGGATAAAGACACGTGTCTAAAAACAGAGTTTAAAATTTGTTTGTATTACTTTATATTTCTTTGTAAAACAATTGCTTCAAATTTAGTACTTGAACACAGCTCAGACTTCCTATTGTAGTTTTCACAGATGAAGCCTGGGCACCATTCTGATGAGAATTCTGCTGATGCTGTAAATTAAAAGTATTAGGTCAAGGCTGGCATTTCACCGGAAGCTTCCAGTCCTTTTGCAGCACTAATATGATTGTGCATTGGTTTAATTTCCTTCAGTGGTAGAACTCAGGGAACCTTCGTGTTCCAAGGTCATCAGAACAATTTCAGTCCTTTGTCTAGACTGTCTTTTGTTTGTGGGGGTAGGGGTGGTTATTGGGAGTCAAACTCATGATCTCTCAGTTGGAAGGCAAGCGCTGTGCCACTGAGCTAAATCGCAAGCCTAGACTATTTAAAGTGCTCATGTAATAATTAGGCCCATAGTTTCCTTTTGGTTAGTTTAAGGTCACCCAATTAGGGACCTTAATCATATTTGCAAAATTTCACCATTACCATGGACATGTATAAGACAGAAGCCATGGAAGGAGTAGCTCATCACTTTTGTAATAGACTGTTGGTTAGGAACAAGTTACAAGGGCCACCTACATTGAAGAAGACAGGATTATACAAGAGCACCTGTCACTGGGAGGTGGTTTCATAATTTTTACATTTGTCTCTCCCTCTCCCTCCCATTGTGCTGGGGATTGAACTTGCAGCCTCCCTTCCCGTGGAACTATATCCCAGTTACCGCCACCACCACCACCACTGTTACTAATTTTGAGAAAGTCTTATCAGTTCACCAACTTGTACAGGCTGAGCTTAAGTTTTTATCTCACCACAGTGTTGGGATTACAGGTGTGTGCTATAATGCCTAATGATAGCCTTTTTAAAAGAGATGCAATTGCTTCAAATGAATATATTTTACATTCATTATTGCCTTATATTAGATTGTTAACTGATAAACACTAAAAAGTAATTTCTCTTTTTGCATAGCTTTATTTTTTATGCGATACGGGGATCAAACTCAGGATCTAGTGCTTGCCAGGCAGGTACTTATGCCACTGAACTATCTCCTTGAGCTGTACAAGTTTTGATGAAGCACATTTATTTGTGTAACCATCACCTTCTGGGAGGTCTCTAAGCCCTGGGAATATCTTTGCCTGCTAACTGTCTGTTTCTTTTGGGGCCTGGGGCTACCACAAGTTGTCTATATTGATAGTTTTATTTATGTTAAGTGCTAGGCTGAGTATTTCTTGATCTCTTAGAGGTAGAAGACTTAAGACCGGCCATGCAGATAGCTCTGTGTCTTTATTCACAGGAACACCCTGAGTCTTGAGCCTTGGCTCAGAGCATCCCTGGTTCTAGTACTCTAGTATGATGTTACACATTACTGGGAGACTTGAGCACTGTTTGTGTGACCATCAGGAAAGGATGCCCACAGGCTTGCATTTGGGGTTTCACAGACCCCTGTTCCATGTCCTGCCTCTTTTTGCAGATTTGAGACTGTTTCATTTTGCTGTGAGCCTGAGTTAAAGGCTCTTTGGAGGGGTTTTTCTGTATGGTTGCACATTCTATTTTACTGTTGACTATCATTCCACAGCATGACTTGTTTCCCAGCTGAGGGACACATTTTATGGTTGTCACCTTTTGGCAGTTACAAATAAAGCTGTTGCATACATTTGGGTACAGTGTTTTGTGCTTTGGCTGGCAGGGTCTCCCTGTGTACCCAGATTGGCCTGGAATGTCAGTGATTTTCCTGGCCCTAAGGTACAGGATTTGGTGTGGATCTCTCTCATTCCTCTTGTCATTTAAGCATTATAGCTCTCTAGTGTATGATCTCATGGGCTTAAATTTGCATTTGTCTTATAACTGATGACCTTAAATGCCTTTTAAAATGTTCCTTTGCCATTTGTTTCCTCTAAGTTATTTGTCCACATCTTTTGCCCAACTAAAAATGCTCGATTGGTTTCTTTCTCATTGAGTTTTGAAAGTTCTTTACATTCTGGATATCAGCTAGGTTTGTGACACATGCCTGTAATCCCAGCATTTCGAGAAACTGAGGGCAGGAGGCTCAGGAGATCAGGTGCAACGAGGACAAGTTAGAGAATTTGTCAGATAAACAAAAAGGGCTGGGGATGTAGTCCAGAGAGCCGGCCCTAGGTTCAGACCCTGGTATTTACTTGGAAAAAAACTCATAGATATCAATCCTTCATCAGATAAGATACTTTTTTTTTTTTTTTAAATCTTATTCTCTTACATTGGGAGAAAGAAGCTCTTAATTTCTTTTTCTTTTGGCAGTACCAGTATTGAACTCAGGACCCTGTGCTTACCAGGCGAATGCTTGTTCTACTGAGCTGTCCCCTTGGCCCTTAATTTCAATGATGTGTAATTCCTTTTTTTTTCTTTGAAGCTAAGAAAATTTTGCCTAATCTAATGTCTTCTAAAAGTTTTTTGGTAGAACGTGTTACATGCGGTCTATGGTTATTTTTGAGATTTCAGGACAAGGAATATGGTGTGGACCAGGCTCTTCCTTGGGTGACTGCCCTGCCTCATTTACTAAAGTCTACCCTCCAGTGAGCTGCTTTTGTGCCTTTGCCAAAAAGTCACTTGAGGGTTGGAGAGAGAGCCAAGGAGCGTAAGTGCCTGCTGGCAAGTGCAAGGTTGTAAGTTCAGATCCCTGGAACCAAAACAAATAAAAGAATAATTGACCATGACAATATGAATTTTTTTCTGGACTTTATTTTGTTCTCCTTACCTATACCATGGTGAGTCATGGTGAGATTTGATATAAAAATATGAGTTCCATTTTTTTCTTTTCAGAATTGGCTTGGCTATTCCAATTCTTTTACCTTGTTTTATTTGATTTTTAAAATTTATCAACATCAACAAACATTTTACACTTTATTTTGATCAGGATTGCTTTGATTGGGGTTGCTTTGCAGATCAGTTTGAACATATGGAATTTTTGTACTGTTTGTTTTTTGACACAGGTTAAGTCTTTTGTTCAAGTAATACTTTTGTAGTTTTAAGCATAGAGATCTTGCATGTATTTTGTTATATTTATACTTTTTTTGTGTGTGTGGTATCAAAAGTAGTAGTATTTTGTTTTGTTGGTGGAACTAGGGATTGAACTCAGGCCCTTGCACTTGCCAGCCAAGCCGAGCTATCTCCTAGTATTTTTAAATTTGGATTTTCAGGTTTTAGTTCTAACATATTATAATATAATTATTATTCATGTATCCTGCAGCCTTGCTGAACCCTTCTGGACCTGTTTTGAAGAGCTTTGTGATTTTTCTACACAGATAATCATCCTGGCTGAATGTTTGTTTTGTGATTCCTTTGTAGCTTTTGTTTGGCCTGTTGTTCATGTATAAGGTGGGAGATGGGAGAGTTTTAAGTTCGTGTTTTTTCCCATCCACTGTTGTGGTTGAGTCTGATTTGGACACCTTACTTCAGAAAGAAGCACTTATTCCACTGAGCCATCTCCCTACCCCCAACAGCCCTTTTTTTATAAACTTCGGTATTTCGTCTCAATTCTTTTATTACTTTTTCTAGTGAGGAGAGCTGTTCCTTATTATTGAAAAAGTTAGATTTGTGATGGTGGCTCTGGGGCTCTTTTTCCCAGACCCGCGTTCATATGATACAGGTTCCATTTTCCTGTCTTCTTTGTAATGCTGAATATCTTCCAGTGAGAGGCCTCTGCTGTTTTGCCCCAAGACATCTTCCTGTCCTTCCTTCAGGGGTCATTATCTCATTTTCAGGGAATGTCTTAGGAGTTCTCTCTCTCTTTTTTTTTTAAAGTATTTAGTACAGGGTCTACAGGGTCTCAATACATAGCTCTGACTCATATTGATCCTCCTGTTTTCAGACTCCCAAGGGCTAATGTACTTTCTGGGATTCATCTTTGACAAGTACACAAACTTTTTCAAATAGACAGCCCTTTTTTTTTTTTGGCGGAACCGGGGATTGAACTCAGGCCCTTGCGCTTGCCAGGGAAGCACTTATTCCACTGAGCCATCTCCCTACCCCCAACAGCCCTTTTTTATAAACTTCGGTATTTCGTATTGTGTAATGACACAGCTTGCGGGGAAATGAAGACTAAAATGAAGGCTGTTTGGATACCTTCTAGGGATCATATCTTCAATTAGATCAAATAAAACAATTGGTAAAGCAAAATTGTAAAATGGAGAGTATTCTCATTTATATAAAGCAGTCTCCATAATAGAAATTAACCTTTCAGGGAGAAATGACAATTGATATTAAAGGAGTATTTTTTTTTTTTTTTTTTTTTTTTTTTGGCGGTACCGGAGGAATTGAACTTGGGACCCTGTGCTTGCCAAGCAGGCACTTATTACACTGAGCTTTCTTCCCGACCCAATGTATTTTTATATAGTAAAAAAGGAAACAATGACATCTATAGTCATGAACACCTTGTAGCTTATCTGTGTTATTTTAAAAATTTTATTTATTTATATTTTAGAACAAGGTTTACAGGGTGTACAGGGTCTCACTACACAGATCAGACTCATAGTTATCCACCTGTTTTCAGCCTCCGAAGAGCTGGGATTACAGGTGCTTGACACAATGCCCAGTCTCAATCACTGTCTCTGTACCCAGGGGCCAGGGCTGGCACTGCAGGCTGGGGATCAAACCCTGGCCGTGCAGTCTGCCTAAGTAGGCACTTTAATCTGCTGAGCTATTTGGCTAGCCCCAGATTTTCAATTTTTATTTTTATTTATTCATTTTATTTCTGTATCTATTTTTGTGGTACCAGGGATTCAACTCAGGACCTTGCGCTTGCCAGTTAAGTGCTTATTCTCCTGAGCTCTTTCTGGCCCAATATTTATTTTTATGTATGTCACGCTGGTATAGCCATGACCAATATTGAGGTACAGGATCTTTCTGGCATACTCACCCCACTTTCCAGTCAGCCATACCTATCCCTAAGGATAAGCATTACTCTGGCTTCTGTCAGTGTCCACTAGGCTTGCTGTAATTTGTTCATTTAATCATTTGTCACATTTTCTTATTTTTCTCCTCAATTTGTTTGCTTTTAATCTCTAATGAATGGATTGACTACATTATTAGTTATTTTTTGGCAGTTTCTTTGAGTATATTTTGCTGCATTAAAATATTTGTTTCATCTGGGTGTTGGCACACACGTATGTAATTCTAGCACTGGGAAGGTTTAGGCAGAAAATTGAGAATTTAAGGGCAGCCTGAGCTACCTAGAGAATTCCTTGGTAGCATGAACTACATGGTAAGAGTTTGTTTTAAAAACAGTTATTTCATTCCTGTTCTCTCATTTTTTTTTTTGTCAGGATTCAGATAAGATTAAGTCTTTTCACCTTTTTGGGTAGTGAAGATGAGCTCAGGACCTTGCATTTGCCAGGCAGGCACTGAGGCCACTGAGGTCTGCCCTGGTGTTTTTTCATCTTTTTTTGGGGGGGGACTGGGGATTGATCTTTCATCTTAAAACACTCTTCGTGTTGCCTGCTTCTGTACACATGTGTATTCCTGCAGCCTGTTGCTGTTGAGGACAGATTGTCAGTGTTTGACTGCCCCAAGCTCCCCACCCCCCGCAGTACTGAGCATTGAACTCAGGACCCTGCGTTGCCAGGCAAGCATTTATTCTACTGAGATATCTCCCCAGCCTCCTACTGTACTTTAAAAATCTCTATATTCCTTACTTTTTCTCTGAGGATGAATTCGAAGGAGTGGAACTGCTAAATTAAAGGGTGTGATTTAAGTCTACAATCACTTAAAGTGGTCAGATTGCCTCCCAGAAATGAACTAAGAAATCCATTACTACCATAAAAAAGTTTGCATCCCTTTAACTGTGTCCTTTACCAAAACTTGGCATTATTCTTTTCTCATTTTTATTAATTTCATGGAAATTGTTATATATTGCATTCTTATTGTAATTAAGCAAGAATACATTAACAGATTCAAGTTTGGAATTATAAAAGTACTAGAAGAGAATACCAGGCAGTGTTTAAATACAGAGTATTTTCTAGGCAAATTGTAAGATTGAAACATAAAGATGTAACCATCTGAGATTTTAAAGTTTGTGAATATAAAACAAATTGAAGGTAAGGCAAGGAAGCATTGATGTACATTTAAAAGCAAATAAAATGGTTAATTTTTAATTTTTATCATTAGAAAAGTTAAACGATTTGTAGTTACTTTAGACAAGATTGTAAATGCATACAAAATTAAAGGTTTCAAATGTAAAGATTTATTTGTAAATTTAATCATTTTATGACCACAGAGAACAAAGAAGCAGAACTACAATGATGTTTAAAGATCATTATTTCTTTGGTCTGTATTATTTGTATGTATAGTGGTATGTACATCTTCTGTTAGACCTTTGAGAAAGAACGAGTCTTCAAACTGCCTAAGAATAATTATTTTTGTTGAATGAACAGGGTGGTTTTGTCAGTGTTTTTTTTTTTTTTTATCATTTTTGAGATTTAGGTTTGCCACATGACAGGAAAATATACTTTGCAGTGTAATGAATTACATGGAGACTTTAAAAGCAGATTTTTAGAAACTTTGAAAGATTGTCAGTTGCTTAAAGGAAAGGTATTCAGTAATTAGTGGCAGAATAATCATGATTGTTACCCTTTCATGATATTACATTTTATGAATTTTAATTTCTAGCATGTTATGATATAATTGGGTCATACACTTTAAAACACTTTTTCTTTTGTTCACTACACTGGCAATGGAGCCAGAGCTTTGTGCATGCTAAGTTAGTGCTGTACCCGTGAGATAACATCCTAGCCCTTAAAATTCTTGAATCAGAATTGACTGATTTATGTAGGTGGTTGCATATTTTGATAAGACAGATATTGGTTAGCTTTCTGAGTATAGTATTTCATATGTCCATTTAACCTTAGATAATATCAAATGTGCTCTAGGATATACAGTGTTTTGGGGGCTGTTCATCTGATTTCTAAGTATGTAGTTAAAATCTTTGAGGTTTGATTTTATTTTTAATTGTGATTTTTCAAATGAAACTGGGGTCCGAATACTGAGCTTCTGTGAACAAAGTTTGGAATTTGTATCCTATTTTACACACTCTTTAATTGCCAGGCAAGCGCTTATTCCACTGAACCATCTCCCCAGCCTCACACTCTTTAATTGAATGGATAAATTATCTGTACTAGGGAAGCA
The DNA here is from genome assembly GCA_004027165.1 of Ctenomys sociabilis. Taxonomy (NCBI): domain Eukaryota; kingdom Metazoa; phylum Chordata; class Mammalia; order Rodentia; family Ctenomyidae; genus Ctenomys; species Ctenomys sociabilis. Next base: position 12,620 of record PVKA01030571.1, on the reverse strand, counting down.
CATGTGGAGCTAGAAGACAATGCTTTTCTTTTTATAGAGTAATTTATTTTTATTACATATTTATGTTTTATAGTAGATTATAAATCTCATTATATGTAGTCCTGTGGGTTTAAGAATGTGGTGAAGAATGGCTAAAGATTCCCATGTTTCATTTCTAGGTCTTTGGTTTTGTTTTTTGTTTCTCTGAAACCAGATGCCATTAGTTTGAGAAGTACACCTCAGACCTGTAACAAAGTGCGTTCATTGTGCAGTGTGTAGTTTCGCAGGTGAGAATCTTGGGGTAGAGTCAACATGAGATCTTCAGTGCTGCTTGGTGTCTGTTTCACTTTGGCCTTTTACCTATTGCTTTGAATCAAATTTAGGTCTTCTGGTTAACTGACTTGCTTAGATATGAACAGAACTACACTTGGGAGCTTTAACTTTGCTGCCCTTACCTGGTGCTGGAAGCTTGTTTGCCCACCAGGATACATGTCTCTTGGGGAACTTTCGGCAGCTGTGACCAAATCCTTGAGAAAAACTAGACAATGAAAGGTTTATAGAGGCCTCAGTCTGTAGCTACCTGCTTTGGTTGCTCCTGGGCCTGTGCTAACGCAAAGTACCAAGGTAGGGAACACGTGGGAGGCAGAGTGGCTCAATTTGGGGCAGAGGTGGGCAGAGCGTAAGAATGCAGGTGCTGGCTGGTCTCATCCTCCTGCTTTACTGATTGAGGTCCACAGCCTATGTAGAACAGCAGTTCACTCTAGAAACACCTCGGAGACATCACTAGAAGTGTGTTTTACACATTTACAAAGTGTTTGTCAGCCCAGTCAATTGACAACCAAGATTAACCATCACAGAACCTAACCTGTTTTCAGCATGTAAACTTGAGTGACATGTTTTGCTGGTAGTTAGGAGTTGGAGCACTTAGGAGAGGGATGATGAACAGAATATGGGCCACACTGGGAAGAACTTTTCCTGCTAAATAGCAAATTTCCCATTTGTTTGCTTATAGTTTCTCATTCAGCAGACTAGGAATTTTCCAGTATATTTTAAGTATCTAATGTTTTATCAGTGTGAGTCAAATTTAAGTCCTTTCAATAGAAAAGATATTGCTGAAAAGAAGTGGTAGGTTGCTGTGCAGCCAGAATCTAAAGGGAAACTGGCCCCCATCAGAGGCCTCAATAAAAAGGTTTCTCTGTCTGTCTTCTTTTCTATCAATTATTTTCCTCCTTCCACATGGCAATGAAAATACAGAAAGTTGTTTATATGTTGCTCCATCAAGGACATACAGACTACTTCTCGAATCCTAAAAATAGACTAGTGTTTTGGATATACACTTAGAAGGTCCTTTGGGTTTGTATTAAATTGATAGTTTGGTAACAAAATGAATATTTTTCTTTTGAATTGTACCTTTTTCTCTACATTTGCTCTTCAGACATTTCTCTGGGAAAAAAAAATCCTGCTTTTCTACTGAAGGCTTTATAATATTGTTTTTTCAGGATGATGTGAGATAATGTTGTCTGACATTTTTATGAAGGCAGTGAGTAACCCTGTAGCAGGAATACTCTTGACTATTTACAGAGCCTGCCTTTCTAAGTTAGGTTTAAAAAATGTGTATTTTGCTATGTCCCATTCATTAATTCATCCAATAACATTCTCTTAGCAAGGCTCAGTAATGCCGAGAGATGAACTAGATAAATTGTCCATGCCTTTATGGAGCTTACATTCTAGCATATATAAAATAACTAATTACATAATATGCATAAATAGCATTGTAAGTGCTAAGACAAAAAGTACATAGTTTGGAAAAGCCATAATTGGTCAATTTGACCTAGTCTTGAAATCAGGAAGTCACATTTGAACTATCATTATGTGCTTGCAGAATCCATTTAAAATAATTACTTAGGGAAATATTTAGATACAGTTTATTTAAAATTAGCAGTAAACATGGTAACATAAATTTATATTTCATTTTATTCTTGGTCTTCTACTTGTATAGCTTAGATGAAACTTGATTTTCTTTTTAATACGTCTTCTACAGTTCCTAGATGAATATATATAGTCTAGGACTTTACAAACTCAATCTAGTCTTTGTGTTGAAATTAAAAGACTCCTGAGGCTGGCAAGATAGCTCAGTGGTCTAAAGCACCTGCCTAGGCAAGTTTAGGCAAGCACAGGAAGTGATTAGATCCCCTACACCATTCTTTGGTGTCAGCACTGCCCATAGTGTGGGCTGAGCAGGCCATAAAAAATAAAATAAAAGCCTCCTGAGTTACAACATTTCAAAAGTATTTGTTAAAATTTATTATATTTACCTTGTATGCCATTCTGTTGATAATTCCTTAAGAAAACAAACTGAAGCATATCTATGCTTCAGGATGACTCAGGCATAAGATAATGGCCCACTTTAAACCTTAAAAACAACAGCCTTAGAAAGAAATTTCACGGGGCTTGCTGGGTAGCTCAGTTGTTTAAGCACTAGCTTGGGCAAACCTAGTCAGTTGCAGGGGAATGCAGCTCTATCCCCAGCTCCATATGCATGCCGGACCCCCCATTAAGGCAGCCTGAGCCAGTCAAAAAAAGAAAAAAAGGTGGTTTCATAAGTAGCCTAACATATTTGGCCTAAAATACTGCATCTGTTGTCTATCTTTCCAGATAGACTGAGCTTCTCAAGGATAAAAGGCCCTGTCTCCAGAATCCTGTAGGATGTGAGACACATGTAAGTGCTAAACAAATGTTGAGCAAATCAATTATAATGATCACTAATAAGAGGAAGCAGGTTGGTGATTGACCTTGATCTTGTCGTTGAGCATTTTTGATATCACTAGGTCTGCTTTTAAATTTTTTTTTTAATGTATTTGTTACAGGGGCTCAACTACACAGCTGGAACTCATAATGATCCTTTGTTTTCAGCCTCCCCAGTGCTAGAATTACAGGCCTGTGCCACTATGCCTGGACTTGGTGGCCAGCTCAGCATACCTGGTGTGGGGCCTGTGCGGCATGTGGTGCCTGTGATGGAACCTGGTACCTGAGCTTGCCTAAGTAGATGCTTAGTCTGCTGAGCTTTCTCACTGGCCCTTAGGTCTGCTTTTGGAAACATGTTTCTTAGTGTAAATCAGTGGTATCTGTTTTAGGCAAGTTACTAAATTTCTTTACACGTAATTTTCTTCATCCTTCAGGTGAGAGATTACATGTGTAAAATAGTTAACGTAGTGTCTGACACATAGTAAGTGTTAGATAAGTGGTGGCTGACATCATAAAAATCAGGCATTTACCTTTTATCTGTTTGTGTTTTCCTATGAGTTTAGATTCCTGTAGTGGCACAACCCACTAGAATGTGTGAAGTTAGATAATGGATCCTTTCCATGATCCTATGAAATTTGAAAATGGAAAACATAACTAGTGGTTGTTTACTTAATGAGACTAAACTTAGTGAGTAACTGATCCTTGATAAATTATCATTACAGTAAATGTATATCCTTTTTTATAGGTTATTTTTTTTTTTTTGTTTTTGGAAGAACCAGGGATTGAATTCAGGGCCTTGTGCTTGTCATGGAAGTGCTTATTCTATTGAGCCATCTTCCCAGCCCCCCTTATTATTAAAAAATAAACCAAATACAATATAAATAAATAAATAAATATTTTTGGTTTTAAAAAATGAAATAATCTCTTGTGTATTTTATGTAGATTAAGGTATTTCATATATAAGGTTTGCTTGAACCGATATGCGTACGTACATACAGACATTAATTTTATTAGTACACTAATCATATAGACATATTTAATGGACACATTTCTCTGTGGGGATGGAAAGTAGGTCTAACTCATGTTTTTAGTTTTCAACTCCTGTGAATAAAATTAGTACTTAATGTACTCTTTTTTTCTCATTTAACACTGGCATCTTCTGAGCATTCTTATGAAAGATAGTAAGCAAACTCATTGATTAAAGTGAAGTATTTGAAGGTTTCAAATATGGCTGTAAAATTGCTGTTAATTCCACTTACAAAATTATGATTTGTTAGCAAAAATAACACAATGTCCCTAAAACAAAATATAGCCTCAAAATTCATTTAGGTTTCTCCAACAGCAAAATATCCATGAATTAGTACAGTAAACTCAAGGTTTTGCCAGTGAGCAAGAGATTCACAATATTGGATTTGGACTTTATTTCTAAGCAAATACTGTCTTTGTTTTGCAGTACTGGGGCTGGAACACAGGGTCTTGAGCATGTTAGAGAAGTATTGTACCACGTGTTATAACTTGAGCCCCTGGATATAAGACTGGATTGGGGGTATATGACCTTCTGAAAAATCTTGTTTTTGCACTTGAAGTATTTTGATTTGTTGGGTTTACATGCTTCTCAAGACGTAACAGGGATGCAATTTAATGCATAGTAGGGACTTCTAGGGACCCAATTTATTTTATTTATCATTTACATTTATTTATTTATTTATTTATTTATTTATTTATTTATTTATTTATTTATTTATTTATTTATTTATTACAGGGTCTCCCTATGCAGCTCAGACACCTAGTAATCCTCCTGTCTCTGGGGTTACAGGGATACAGCACCATGCATGGTTTCAGTGGCCAGCTGGTGGGGCAGGCAGGACCGGCAATGGAACCTGGGTCCTTGCACTTGCCAGGCAGGCCCTAAGACTGCTGACCTGTCTCCCCAGCTCCAAGGGTTCCAATTTAAAGGAGCTTGCCTATAAAATTGAAAATACTGGCAGTTTTATATAAAGTACTCTGATAATGCATACTCAGATAAATTAGAGGGATTTATGTAACTTGCATGTCTTAGCCCAGATGACTTTGTATTTTTTCCAGTTGTTTTGAAATATCACTGAGAACTAGGCAGTTTCCATTATCATCATTGTTACATGCCGAAGGTTACAAAGCAAATTTTGATGATTGGTACTTGAATGGTACCAGTATTTTATGTAGATTAAGATATTTCATCGTAACTCCTTGTTCTTTGATCTTTCCATATACTAGGATATTTTACTGGTTTATTGATCTAAACTGAGATCTTAGAAATCTTAGTCTGTCCATTCAGTATCTCACAGTGTATATGAAAAGTGGACCTGGAAATAAGATTGCCCAAATAAAATGAAAATTTTCTCTCAACTTACCAGTATGCATTTTTGCATGCAGCTTTTCTTTGTGCATGTATTACAGTTCTGCTTTAGCTTTTTAGGTTACCAAAATTAAGTACTGTGATTAAAATCCAACGTCTTTCTGATTTTGATTTTTTAACCTATTAATATGGCCATATTTTTTCATTTTAAAACAGTTCAGTTTGGGTGTTCCAGAGAAAGCAAAGTCATATATCTTTTAAACATTTAGATTACTATTGAAAACTCCGTAACAAGATAACTTTTTTTTTTTTTTTTTTTTTTTTTTTTTTGAGTAGAGGTTTAGGAAAATCTCAAAGTCTAAAATTCAGAATAAATTTTTATGGAATGCGATGAATTTTTTAATTCGATTGTAACTAGTGCCTCCAGAAAACTGGGATGTAAAAACCTATCTTAAAAATACTCATAGATTAGTATGACAGAAATGGAATTGCTCACCGAGATTTCTGCGAGGGAGGTTTATCATCAAGTACTACACTGAAGTGCAGATCTGTATGCTTCGCGAAGTCCTGTTGTGATTGGACCAGAAGTAAACTTGGCTTATTTTCTTCAATAGTGATTGGCTAAAACCATTTCTCTCTGTATTTTCTGTTATTGGAATCTGGGAGCCTTTGCTTGTTTCTGTTATTTGACCTATGTGTGTGCTAGTGCTAAAAAAGACTCCGACTGGTGCAGAGACAGTTTGGGAAACTGCGGCATGTTGCTAACAAGCCCTTGGAGGTGCGGCCGTCGTGCTTGCCACCAGCAGCGGGACAGGTGTGAATCTTGAACAGGCAAACGTAATCCTACTTCCCTCAGATGGATTATAGTTTTTCTCCTTCAGTTTCCTTTAAAGTCACAGAATTTTTCTGAGAGAGAAGGGAGCTTTGTGGCGCGGGACTGTCACTTAAGGACGGTCCTGCGCCGGACGGGCGCCTCGAGCCGCAGGAGTGGCGCTCTGGCAGGGCTCTTTCGACCTGGAGGGTATTTTGGGCCGCCTGGTCGGCGGGGCCCGGCTCTGCGCGCGCCTCCTCAGACGGCGAGGACCCCGCTCCCCGGCCTGCCGCGCGGGTTGGCGCGGGGCGCCCAGCGCGCACTACTTTCCATCTACCGCGGCTCCGCAGACCCTCGCGCTGCTGCGCCCGCCGCCGCGGAAGGACACGGGAGCTCGCGAGGTGGCGGAGGAGTCGGGTCGGACCGGGCCGGGCGTCGCGGCGGCGGGCGGGCTGCTCCGGGCTGCGGGCGGGCGGTGGAGCGGGAATTCCTGTCAGTTGTGTTGCCAAGCTGTGTCCCAGGCGGCGACCCTGGGGTCCCGGGAGCATTGTCCAGAGCGGGAGAAGGACGTCACCGAGTCCGCCGAGTGTCGGGCGCCCCGCGGTGCTCTCGCTCGCGGGTCCTCGGCATGGGCAGCCGGTAGGAGGGAGTCGTGCTGCTCGCCCGGCCTGGGAGGCGGCAGCTGCGTGATGGCGGTGGGCGCCCGGCCCGAGCTGGTTGGGAAGCGGTTCCTGTGCGTGGCTGTCGGCGATGTGGCGTGCTCGGAGCGCGGGCAGCTCGGGCGCGGCGGGCAGCGCTGGCAAGCGGGGGTCATCCGCGCGGTGTCGCACCGGGACAGTCGCCACCCCGATCTGGCGGTAAGCTGCGCGGGGCTCTTGGTCACGCCCCTCTGCGTGCTGGAGGCGGCTGGCGGGTCTTGGGTGTTGGTGCCGCAGCTGGAGGGTCGGGCAGGTGGGCCGCCGCGGCTGGGCGGGGGCGTCTGTCCGCCTGTCTGCCGCGAGACCTGCCTGCTGTAGGTTCATAACTTATCCCAAACAGGGAATGGGGCGCCGAGGTGCAGCCCAGAGCTCTTGGCCCCGGCACGTTCCCGGAACGAAGTGAAAATGTTAGAAGCGGCTAGTGCTAGAGTCAAGATGTCCCTGCAGTTTTAGCATTTCTTGAAAGCACTGGTTTAAGTTAGAATTAAATGGTAGACAAGTCCTTAAGCTGCAGTACGTGCATTCGGATTTTCTTTCAGCTGTGCAGGTGCGGGCGCAGGATGGGGAGCTGGGCTGTGGGCTTTTGCATTCTCATGGGGACAGATTAACAGGGGTGCTGTGGGCCCTGCTGGGACTGGCTTCCCGAGGCTGTGCTATGTATGAATGCATGGTCCTTGAGATGTATTCCTAGTGCCTTTTGCTGAGTGCCTTTTCACTGAAAATCTCAAATTTGGGCTTTTATCCTTTTGTGTGTGTGGACACAGGCCTCCAGTTACAAACTCAATGTAATAGCCATACATGTATTTAACCTGTTAACAATGTTTTTCTTGGAGTGTCTGAGTGTGTTTGTGTGAACTATTTCCATCACTGTAATCAGTGATAGGAATTCATGTAGCATATATAATATCATTGATTGTCTACTGCAGAATGTTTGTTTTATTAGTAGGCGTTTCCAATAGGAATGCGAATAATTTTGAAGATTTTGCTTCATTATTTTTATTTAAAAGGAGAAACGAATATTAAATACTTGGATGTTAATGATTGCATAAAGTGTGGCGCTTTTAATTCTGTAAATACTTATTTTTCTTGCTCCTTTTTTTTTTTTTTTTTAGGCACGAAGTGTACCCATTTCTTTTTCCAATCTGATAGGAAAATTACCTGGAAGCTAGTTGGGCAATAGATAGCATTTAGGAGATGATGTTTTGTGTTTTTTCAGTATTATACTTCAGTAGGTGCATGAAAATTGAGAGTTTCAGGTTAATTTAGTGAAACTTAGAGAGTTATTTGGAAATCAATTTTTTTTTTTTTTTTTTGGAGCTGGCTCAGGCTGCCTTACGGGTGGGTCTGGTGTGGCTTGTGGAGCTTAGGATCGAATTCTGGTCCCTTGCGCCTGAGTTTACCCAAGCAGGGGCTTTAACCGACTGAGCTAACCCGGAAGCCTCTCAAAATGTTATAAAGAGGGTATTTATATCCAGGCTCCTCACCAATAGGGCCTGACAGGGGAATGCTAGGTAAGAGCCTTTTCCCTGAGTTGTAATCCTATCTCTAAAAAGTTTTGAGATAAAAATTCCTTAAGGTGAGCCTCAGGCAGTATTTCAAGTTCATGAGTAGCTGGTATGATAGATGTACACCACCACACCTAGATCATCAAGCATACATCTTTGTAAATGTACAGATACTAAGCTTTTTTTTTTTTTTTTTTTTTTTTTTGTATTTTAGGGAGGGATCTACAGGATGTTCAGGGCCTCACTACTAGATTGGACCCTTAGTGATCTATCTGTTTACAGCCTCCCAAGAACTGGGATTACAGGCACGTGCCACCCACACACACAGTCCTGGGGGTGGGAATGGGGCTGAGGCCAGCATGACCAGGCCCCCCGGGATCGAATCCCTGGGCCCCTGGGCCTGCTTGCAGGTGCTTTAATCCACTGAGCTATTTGGCTGGCCCCTAAGTTGGTATTTTAAAAATAAATGGTCTACAACTGTGATTTACTAGAAGGAACAGGAAGGAACTATGTGAAGTGATGGAATTGTTTGTATGTGGATTATTATACAGGTGTGCATGTATTTGTCAAAACTCAATTATATATGTAATATTTATATTTCATTATATGTAAATTTTGCCCAAAAAGTACAGTGTACTATGAAAGAACCTTTGACCATTATTTTCCTCAACAATCTTTATTTGAAAAATGAATGTTATAGTGTAATTTCAGCTTATTTTGTAACCTACAATTTTATATTAATTTCCAAACTTTTACCTTCGTCTTTCTAAAGTGAGATTTGGAACAGTTTAGTGCCTCCATAATGTCGTCACCCTTTTCCACTTGTCACTGCATAGTAAATTTTAAAGTGCTTGGTCAGTTGTATGACAAAGGGGTTAGTTAAGTAGGCTATTTTTTTCTTCACATTTTATAAATATGTATAATTAAAAACCTATAAGTGTATTGAGACATTACAGGTGTACATAGTCATACACATAGGTGATTTGAGAGCACAACTATAAAAGTTGGGAAGCAGGTTAGGGTGCCCTATAATTAATTGCTCTTCTATTTGATCATACTAGAAATTACCATGTTACTGATTTCCTGTCCTTGCTTTAACACAACTTGGTTGGTAGTTTAAACTGCATAGATTATTTTGTAGTTTTACAGATCACATTTCTGACAAAGGACTAAGATGAGAATGTGGCAAGAGTATGTTCACTGGAGAATGGAGGAAGATTGGTTTCCTTTTTCTTTGTAGCTTTTAGAAAGTACCCACACACCTTGGCTCATGGCCTTCTTCCACTATCTTAACAGCCAGGAAGGTTAGGTTTTATTTCTGACCATATTTCCCAGTCATCTTCTGATTTCCTTCTGCTTCCCTTTTCTACTTTGAAGTACTCTTGTGATTTAATTGGGCACACTTTAATAATGCAAGATCTCATCATTTACTGATCAATATAACATATCACGGTTAACATGGATGAGGACGTATATACTATTGTTGTTCTCCTCTCCCTCCCTCCCCTCCTCCTCTTCATTCTCTTCCTCCATGACCCTTCATTATTCTTACCACATAATAGTAGTAAATATACTCCTGTATCATAAGAGTATATTTACATTTTTTCCCTGTATTGTGAAGTTTATTATCACTGCAGTATTTTCTTTTGATTTGAACTTGTATAGTTTGATACAAATAAATTAAGACTAAAATTTTCTATTTCTTGTCAACAGTTTTTTTTTTTTTTTTTTTTTTGAGACAGGGTCTCACTATGCAGTTCAGGCTGGCCTTAAGCTCACTTTGTAGCTCAGGCTGGTCTTGAACTCACAACAATTCTGCCTCAACCTCCCGAGTGCTGGGATTACAGGCACGCGCCACCACGCCCGGCTTTGTCAACAGTTTCATGCATCACTAATCTCTTAATTGGTAGAGTTTTTACTAGATTGGGAAATTTCACATATTTTGGTAGGGACATTTTGAAAGATGGCTTGATAAACTATGTTGTATATATTAAAACGTATCAACCAGCAAATAATCTTAACCCACTTTACACAGGAATACAAAGTTTTTGAAGTTGAGACAGATAATGGTATGCATCAGAAGCATCCTACTGTTAATTTTTTAATCCGCATTATATAATAATTGATCCTGAATATATAAACCTGACCACTAATTTATAGAATATATGAGTGTAGAGGATCACATTTTATTCTACTTTTTGAGATACAGACTCATTATGTAGCCCGTTTTAACTCAGTCTCCTGAGATTGCAGGCATACAACATCGCACGAGCACTTTAAGCTACATGATGGTGCAGTCAGTTACAGGCAAAATATGGGATATTCTAGAGCTGCTGACACTGTGGTGTCCAGTAGAGTGGCAAGTTAAATTAATTAAAATTTAATACAGTGAAATGTCTTATTCACTTTGGTGACATTTTACAGCTAGAGGGTTTAAGCAACAGATTCAAAATATTCCATCATTGAAGAAAATTTATCATCCTAAGTACCATTCATATAGAAAAGTGATATAGTTTTATAGAGTGATTAAAAAATAAATTGGGGCAATTAAAACAGAAAGCAGTAAATGAGAAGTATAGAAAAGACGGGAAAACAGAAAACACAAAGTAATATGCTGGAGTTATAGCATAACTTAAATTATACATGCCAGTAATATTAAATCTGTATTGACTCAGGAATTCAATTAGACAGTCAAATGTGGAGGGGCCAGCAAGATAGCTCAGTGAACTAAGCACTTTCTTAGGCAAGAGCAGGAACCGTGTTTGATCCCTGGCAATACATGCTGTGCTGGCCACTGAGTCCATTGTATGCCTGTAATCCCAGGAGAGGCTGGAGAGGCTGAAAACAGGAGGATCACTACCAAGTCTGAACTGCGTAGTGAGATCCTTTACCAAATACATTAAAAACAAAAAAAACCACCTTTTTTGTGGGAGGAGGGAACCCACAAAACTCATGTTTGCTGTTTATTGCAAATACATGTAAAACAAGAAAAGGTAGAAATCCTTTTGGTGGGAAAGATTTTCCATGCAAATACTAACAATACTTGACTGATGTTGCTTCATTGATGTTTGGTTAAGACAAGAAGCATAGCTTATCGTAAGGAACCATTATCAATTATTAATGAGTTTATTCACTAGGGAGCTACAATAGGAAGATAAGAGTTAATATTATAATCTGACCTGGCCCGAGACACAAAGTAGAAATTGTTAGAATTATGTAGGGAAAGTTTACAGTCATATTGGAAGAATAAATATCTGACTGAGCTGACAGTTGGAAAAAAACAGTAAAAGCTAGAATGATGGCACTTGCCTATAATCTCTGCACTTGAGATGGTGAGGCAGGAGGATCAATTTGAGTTCAAGGCCAGCCTGAAAAAGCAGTAATGAATAGAAGATTTAAAATAAGTACTTGCATGGGCTATCTCATAAGGTTGAGTTAATATTATATTCCACAAAGAACATAAATATTGAAAGACTTTTATTAAAAAATTCGAGCAATGAGCCTCATATGCTTAAAGATGAGGCTTTTGAAAGGTGATTGGATCATAGAGTCATAATAGCTAAGCTCATGCTAGTAGATAGGGCCTGATCAAACATGATGAGTGGAGCCTATTTTGGAGGCTGTATGTTCCTTCTCAGCTCCTCTCTGGAGTCTTCTTCCCTTGTGGCCAGTATACAATGAGCAACTCTCCTCCAGTGGGCCCCTTTGCCATGCCGTCTTGCTTTGGCGCCATTGACTGTGGTGAGACAAAGTAGACCTCTCCTCTTCAGTTTGGTTGGGAGGCATTGTGTAGCAGTAATGAGAAAGTAATTTAAGGCATTTACATGGCAGATCCACTGTAGACTATTTTATAAGTACAAATTTAAAACTGTGTCCTATGCAGTCTCTTCATCAAATTGAAAGTTTCCTAATCTGTGAATATAGATGTCTTCTATTTATTTGTGACATCTTTATTTCAGAAATTTTTTTGTCTCTTTGGTTAGGTTTATTAGTATTGTGTTTATTTCAATGTTGTTGCAAATGATTACTTTTTGAATTTTTTTATTGTTTATAGAAACCACTAATTTTTGTAGCCTAGAATTTTTCTGAATTTAGTGGTTCTAACAGTTTGTTTCTCTGTGGACATGTTTTGGAATTTGTATGTAGAAAATCATGTCATCTATGAATAGAAATTTAATTTTGCAATTGGAGTATTTGCTTTGTAGTTTAACTTTCTTAACTAGGACTTGCAGTGCTGTGTTGAATGGAAGTGGCAAAAGTAGTCATCTATGGTTTGCTTTTGTTAGTATTTTACCATTGTGTATGATGTTACCTGGGGATTTTCATACATGACCTTTTATTTTTATTTACTTTTAATTTTTATTTTATTGAAGTACAAATATCAATGAGACAGTTTTAAGATACCTTGACATGATGGATTTGATAAATTAATACATTGCAAACTTTTCATAATGTTTTGGTATCATAGAAGGTGCATACATAATGCCAATACTTACAGACATTATTATAGCGTATGACTCTTATCAGTAAATTAAGAGAGTGTAGCT
>PVKA01030570.1:7829-27279 GCA_004027165.1 Ctenomys sociabilis | reverse complement strand
CCCTGCAGGAGGGGCTGGCATGGCAGGTCTGGGGACTGAACCCCCAGGCCCTGGGCCTGCTTGCAGGCACTTTAAGCCACTAAACTATTTGGCTGGCCCTCCACCCCTCTGTTGATCCCCTTCCTCTGCTCTACTTTTGTACCCTTATAATAAATTATGTTTACATTCCTTGTGTGGAGTTGACCATGTGCATATAGTATCTTTAATTCCATTTCAACCTCTCTCCCTCTACTTCTTGATGTTTTTCCCTTTAAGAAAGATCTGTCTCCTGAACTTTCTGGTTTTTATTGTGATCTTTATTTATAATTTGATTTTCTCATATAAGAGAAATCATATAATGTACACATGATTTGTTTCATGTAACTTTATGGTCTCAAGATCCATCTATTATTACCACAAATGATTTAAGTTTATCTTTCTTGATTGTGTGCAAGTAGCACATGTTCTGTATCCATTTATCTGTTGATGGATATATAAGCCACTTCTAAAATTTAGCTTTTACCAAGTATGCTGGTATAAACATGCGAAGGCATATTATCACTGAAGTGTGATGTCTTTAGCTCTTTTGGGAAGAAACCTAGAAGGAGAATATCTGGGTCAAATGGACATTCTAGTTTCATTTTTTTCTTGCTATAGGTTCTGTACTTTTCCCCCTTTTTAATTACTTGCTCTATTTGGTGCTTCCCTTCTGTTGTTCTTGAAGTTGTGATGTATATAAGCTGGATGGTTTGGACAACTGTACTGTGCACTTCTGCTGGTCTGTGGAAAGGAGCAGTTAATGCTTAATTTGTTTCATCTCCTTTTTTTCAATTGTTTATACCTTTTCTCTTCTTAATTTCTTTCTTCTTCCAATTTTACAAGCATATAGCTGGTAATACGAATAACTGGTTGGAAGACAACACTAAGTATTACAACAAATGCTGCGAAATGCATATCACTCTGTTAAGTGAAATTCTGTGTCACTTGTAATTTTTTTCTGTTTTAATTCTAATTTATACTCTCATTAAAAATAAAAAATATATATAGTTTCAGTATTTTGGGGACTCATCATTCTGATTTCCAAAGTGGTTGTACCAGCTTACATTCCCACCAACAGCATAAAAGCTTCCTTCCCTGCCTCCACCCCCCCACAGCCTTGATAGCATTTATTATTATTTGATTACACTTACACTTGTCATTCTTTCTAGAATAAGATAGAAACTCAACATCATTTGAAATTATTTCTTTCTTGTGCTTATTTATCGGAGTAGGATTTACCAGAAAAATGGTGGACTTTGGTTTGACTATTTATACCTACTCAATTCCTCATGAATCATGAGGCTTTTCAATCTGGCAGAAGGGAGGAAGACTACTTAGGTAGTTGGTGCTGTTTGTGTGGGTCTTCTGGTCAAAAGGGTAAATTTTTTTTTCTCTTTTATTGTATCTTCTTCATAAGCAAAAACCATTTAGTTCTTAATTAATTAATGTAAGCATCTCATGTTTGCTGCAATCTACATATTTTTAATAAGTTTTTTTTTGGCTAAAGTGGATGATTGTGTTTGCCACTGCTAGACCATCTGAGGTAGGTACAACAGTGGCTGAGGCCATAACTTGAGCCAGAAGTGGCCGTGAAGCACTTAGACTGGCCTCGAAGACATTACAGCTAATGTCATCACAGTGGCCACAGTTTATATTTCTCAATTGATAATTACTCATCATCAGCTTATAAACAGATGTGCTTGGTATGAACACCTCACCACACTTAATATTTGCCATGTGTCATTTTTCTTGGTATGCTGAGAGATAATTTCCCTCACAGATGAAAAAGTAACCCAAATGAGCAATTTGTCACTTTGTTAGGGGTGAGAAGTATCTTTCTGATGTATTGGTAGTTGCCTAGCTCAAGCAGGAGCTTGAACTGGCAAAGAGAAGCCTTTTAAATTAAAAATAGAAGCATCAGGTAGGATGAGGACAAGCATTCGGGACCTATGAGAAGCATGTAGCCTAGCAAAACAAATTTTAGAGTCCAATTAATAAAAGTTCAAGTCCTATCCACACCACTCACTAGCTGTGGGACCTCACAGAGCTTTAGTGGATCTAGGTTTTCCCCTTTGAGAGGCATTTTGCCGCCCTCTTTGTAGTGCTTGGAGTGGGATCCAGGGCTCCACACTTGCTCGGCAGGTGCTTTACCACTGGGCTGCACACCCAGCCCAGTTTCTTCCTTTGTAAGGCAGATAGCATACCTCCTGACAGAGTGGAATGATTTCAGGTAGGTAAAATCTTAGTGCAGCATTTCAGGTCCTGAGTGAATGCACACTGACAGCTGCATCTCCCTTGAAGGACAACACTATTAAAGTATGCATTTTCTTTATGGCTTTCTGGGAGGTGAGCAGATTATTTCTTACATGGTATTTGCACAGCATCTTCAAATGCAAACTTTCAAATCCTCTTGGAAGGAAATAAAAGAAGCATTACTACATATCTGCTTTGCTCACTACAAGGGAAGCTGGAAGGATTGCAAGAGAGCTCATGTGCTCAGAAGAAATTGGTCAGGTATGGGATGGCTGAGAACCCTTCCTCCCTATGTTTGGGAAAAACCTGGTCCGCCACTGCTCTCTACTGGTGGTTAGAATAAACTCCCACTCGCAGCCTCTCAGGATCCTGTGGAGGCGCCGCTGTACCAATTCTGCGTTCCATTTTTGCATCTTCAGTTGGAAAATGCTGCAAGATTCAAAGGATTCGTTGAGCTGCTTGTGAAGACGCTAAAAATGTAGAGAGAAGCAGAGCCAGGCTGGCGGCCACACACCGCAGGACGGTTGCCTCTAGTCTCTGCAGTAAATCCAACCTGAGAAGTAAGGCCCCATTGCACTGGCCAGAAGTCTCTGGTGTTCCACATCCTCGTTCTCCTGCTTCTCACCCATCCCAAACCCTATTTTGTTTTACTTTCAGATTTAGAGCATTTGCTTCTTATTTGGTGTTTATTAGCTGTGACCCCAGCTCCTTTCCCCCCTTCCTTGTCTACCTTTCTCTTTGGGTTAAGATCAATGATGTTTTGCCCCAATTTGCAATGGTCACTATTGTGGACATTTAATTTTTCGTGCCCCTTTGGTCTTCTAGGAGCAACTACTGGTCCTGCAGGAAACTCCTTCTCCACCCCATGTGGGACCCACCAAGGAGACTGTCTGGCAGGCTTCTCTGGCTATGGCGACAGGGGAAGGATGGGCACTCAACCCAAAATAAACCAGAGAGGGTACCCAATCCTGGTTAGAGTCATGGTTGTTCTAGAATCTAGGTTGGATTTTTACAGTCAGATCAAAATTCTCTTTAAAAAAGCTCTATTATGGAAATTTTCCACTGCAGCAAGGGTCAGAAATCCCTTCCCAGCCCTGACTCTGTATCCTTATGCTAAGAGAATCTATTCTTTTTGATGACTGAATGGGAAAGATACACCCCAGTGTGCAGATCTGTGTCATGGGAAAGCAAGCCCTAGCTGTACTCAGGCCAAGGGGGTTAGCAGGGAGGGATAGCAGAGAGGGAGGGCAAGGAGGGCAGGGGGAAGCCCTCAGCCCTGTCCACTCTTCACTCTCAGGCCCTTCTTGTGCTTCTGTTGGCCACAGCCAACAGAGCCTCCTCTCACCTCAAAGTAGATGCACTACATTTCTGTTGCTTGTTTCATTTACCTTGCTCTGTGGTCATCTGCATGTAGAAATCACAAAATAGTGATCATCTGGCTGTGGTAGCCTCTTCCTCTGGAGCTTGTGGCTCTTAGGCTGTCGAGAAGCCAATGAAAGCCACTTGGGACCAAGGCGCTGGCCCTCAGTTGCACAATGCCTAAGCACCAGGCCTTGGCAGCCTGGCTTTGCCCCATCTGACACAGCCCACTTCCCTGACAAATCTCAAATGATTTGCATTAAAAATGTGATGACTTAAGTTTACTTTGAGGCCAAACTTTAAAAGCCTCTATTATGGAGATTTGCAAGTGTCCAACAATAGAATGATGAATAACAAAATACATGTCTTCTCACCACTGTAATAGCCCCACATACAGGACTGAGGACCAGGCCTAGAGGATCAGCTTTGATCTGAGACAAGAATCCCAGGGAGGTGGTACTGGTACAGCACATCGGGGGCCTCAGAAGTTCCATTCATATGTGTCAGTGAGCTCAGATGCCGTCTCTCCCACCCACCTCCACCCAGTGGTCATGGTACCCATTGATGACTGTCACCTACATCTCATCCCTGTAGAAGAACTAAAAAGTCTTTTCCCTCCTGAATGAAATTCTTCTTTGGCAGCAAGCAGGGCTTGGGGGCATTTCTATATGGATTTTGTGTCTTTTCCCCTGAAGTGTGTGGGTGCCTCAGTGGTATGTTGCTGTGTAAGAGACAATGGTAAGCCTTGGGCAGCTTAAAGTAGCAATAGTCATTTATTCAGCTCACTGATCTGCAAGGGAGGCAGGACCAGGAAGCCAAACTCTTCCCTGAATGTGGCATCGACGGGGGGACCTCAAAGGCTGGTGGACCTGGGGCTGGGAGAATGAGCAGGTCATTAAAGTGGCTATTGGTAAGGACCTTGGTGGGTTACTACACCTGCCTTCTCCATATGCTGTGTGGTTTCCTCAGTGTGTGGCAGCTCTGTTCTAAGAAAGAATAACAAGGAAAAACTTGGCCTTTCTATGAGTTAGAGCCAGAAGTCACATAATCTCCCTTCCAACGTATCCATTGGTCTGAGCAGTCACAAAGATCCATTAAGTGCCAAAAGGGGGTGCGTCACTTGATGGGGGACTGTTAATGTCACACTAAACAAAATGCTCAGAAGGGATTTGTTGTCACATGTTTCCTTGGAAAGTACAATCTGTCACAGTAAGAAAAATTCATTGAGGGGCAAGAGTTAAAATCACACAAATCACAATTGATATATATTTTGTACCATCGTCATTTAAAAAGAAAATGTTCTGACACTATAGCTGTATTTTAATGCCAGTTCTTACATTGGCAGGGTGAGGAGACATATTGATATTATTATTGCTATATGTTATTTTAAAGACTTGTATAATACTATAATATGTTAGTTCAAAATATTTATATTTAATGCACTGTTTGGGTACTGGGCTGGAGCAGCAAGCAAGACAAGCAACCTCTGCCCTCAAGCAACTTGCTTGCTGGCAGAGAAGAGAGTCACTAAACCCAGGCTAATAGAGAAGACAAGGGCAGCAAGTTGGAAGAAGATGGTGAAGCCAAGTAATGGAGCCTCCTTGCCGGCCGTGCTCCATGGTCAGGGGGCGGGGAACATCTCCCTGAGGAGATGAAGTGGCGCTAAGGTGCAGCCCAGATAATGACAGAGGCAGCCGTGGTCCCCAGTGGCACAACAGTGCTCTTAGAAAGAAGAGGTAAGGAGCTTGGGGTGCTCTCAGGGCAGGAAGCAGGATATCTGGCAAAAGACGGAACTAGGGAGGTGATGTTGGAGAGGCAGATGGGGGCTGATGCCATCTCATGGACTCACATTTTATTCCATGGATGTACTGAGGGATTTCCTTTCTATAAAATCTTCTATAGAGGTTAGGGATTGTGAGCATTTGGAAGAGAAAACTTATTCCTAAACCTTGTGGAGAAATTCAGTCAGCAGCTCCATCATGAAGCACCTCCATTCTGCCACTAACAATGAAACTTCCATCTCCCTCTACCCACTGAACTTTCTGCCTCTCCTCTGGGGACAACAGGTGGAGTCACCAGTCATCACTGGTGGGCATAATGACTTCAGTATAAGCAGTGATACTGCTCACCTCTCCCACACCATCTGCCATTTGTGTGGAGGATGAAACAGGACCCATCCAGGATGGAAGCAGTGAGAGCCACAAGGAAATCAGGCAACTTGGACCAGGGCAATCAGTGGGCACTGTGAGAAGGGCCTGGACTCACACTTTGAATCATGTTTGCTTGGTCTTCTCCACTTGAGTTCAAAGTCCTGGAGGGCTTTTCTCTTCCAGTCTTACTGCCCACAGAAGGCCCATATACACATTAATCACTCTAAGAGACTTCATGTGGTCAGAATGGTTAAAGTAGATACTAACCAACCTCACCTTTTAAATTATAAACTTAAACAAAAGAATAGAGACCAAGAGTGTAGAGAAATTGGCACTCATGCCATGCTACAGGAAGGGCATGTAAGCACACCTTTTTCTGGAAGAACAACATAGTGATACTTCATTAAGAACCTTAAAAATATGTTAATTGAACCTTTATATCCAGTAACTCACCTTCTAGAAGACCAACTAAAGGAAAAACATCAAAGATGGAACTTATGAACACAGACATTCCATACAGTGATAAAAAAAAATCTGAACAGAAAACTGGTATCAGGGACCAGGGATATGGCTCAGTAGAATAAGCACTTCCCTGAAAAGGGTAAGGGCCTGAGTTCAATCCCTGTTCCACAAAAAAAGAAAAGAAAACCAGTATCAATTATCAACCAAAGTTTAGTCATCCATCCTAAACTTGGACCCAAATGATACAGATTTCAAATCCTCTTAAGGTAATTCATCCACAAGTGCTGGGGTAAAAGATTGAATTATATTGAGAAAGAATAAGAATGTTATCATGCATGTGTGTGTGTGTGTGTGTGTGTGTAGAGTGCTTAGTATTTTACTCTAGGATATTTGCCATTCTCCCAAAGGAGTCAAGTGGCTAAATCTGAAGAGTTAAAGCATGTCCACGGAAATGGAAACCCTGCCAAGTCATTGTGGGAAATTGTTTTCGCAAAAGGCAGAATCAAAGTTGAAAAAGGCCTTAGATACAGAAGGATTGAAACACTCACACATTTCTGGAATATTTATGATTCTCAAGGCACAGGGTTCAACATACTGAAAAGCACAGGATTAGGGGGACAGGATCCCAGCCTTTCAAAATTTCAGAGTTTAATATTGTCCATGAGTATGAAAATTGTCGACCAAAGCTGTCTTTTCTCTCAGTGCTGGGGCAAAATACCCGACACCCAAAATGAAGAAAGATTTATTTAGCTGACAGTTAGTGGAGGTTTTAGCTCCAAGGCAAAGGGCATATGGTAGAGGGACAGCCATTCATGGTAGCAGAAGACAGCAAAGAACACAGGGGGGAGCAGTGACTGTAGCTAGCTGGCCTCTCTCCCCTCCTTACATTGTATTCAGACTACCCACCCCTGGGCAGGTGTAGCACTCACACCCGTAATTCCAGCATTGGATCATGAATTAATCTCAAACTCCAGATGTTGCCCCAATGACTGCATGAGGGTTTGGAGGGGACAACTGGACTCAAATCATAACATTCTGACCCTGGGCCCTCAAAGACTCATGCATATTCTTTTACTCAAAAGACATTTAAAATTCATCCCTAAGGGTTCCCGAAGTCTTACAGTTTCAACATTGTTGAGTCCAAGTCCCAAGTGTCCTCCAAAATCTAAGGCAAACTTTTCGCTATGAGACCCTGTACAAATGAAAAGTTAAACGTTTCATTTCAGACATATTTTCTATGTATCCATATCTATATATCTGTTGGTGACATCTAGGCTGTTTCCACAGCTTGGCTGTTGTGAATCTCACTGCTGTAAACATGAATGCGCATGTACACTGCAGCGTGCTGCCCTTAGTCCTCTCAGGAATGTACTCAAGAGCGGAATAGCTGGGTCAGTTGTATTTCTATGCTCAATCTTTGACCAATCTCCATTTCCATTTGCATAAGATTGCATTAGTTTATATTCCCAAACTAGAAACTAATATGTTAAGTGAAATTAGCCAGGAAGTATTACATGATTTGTTGTAGATGACTAAATAAATGAATGAACTAACTAAGGGAAAGCGGACCAGAAATCAGAAAGGAGGTTTATAAAGATGGAGAAGGGGACAAGTAGGAGGCAAGGGGAGAAAAGAGAGGAGAGTAAAGAGGATTTAAATCAATTAAGATACGTTACATGTGCCTACCAACTTTCTCAAATAAACCCAGTCATCAGGTAATACTGACACACTATTAATTTTTTTTTAGATAAGTGCCTGTCTGGCAAGCACAACGCCCTGTGTTCAATCCCCTATATTGGAAAAAAGAAAAAAAAAATAGCAAAAGGTATTTCTAGATTAGTGTATGCAGCATGGCATTCGCCGGTCATTCTTGGTGTCCCTTAGTGTTTTCTAATTTTCTCCATAGAATGCATTGCCACCTGACACTGCTTGCATTTATGTCTTTGTAACATTTCATGAGAAGGAAGTTTCACGAGGACAGGCCCTCCACCTGCTTCATTCACGTGTCCTTCCACAGCCTGGACGTGTGTGTCTTCTGGCCACAGAAGGCAGTAGACACTTTTCAATAAGTGAGTGATGAACATCTGTTTTGTCTACGCAGCAACCACCCTGAAAACTGTTTAATGAACAAATGAATGACCCTGGCCTTGTCCTGGAGGTGGAGGGTTGCACTGAGCAAGATTCTTTCATAAAAATAAGACGCATCCTGGATATTAGACTACCTGGGCCACTATGGAAGCAGTGGTATCTTGTTACAAGCCCTTTTGTGCTTACCAAAGACCATGCAGGAAGGAATGTGACTTGGCCATGGGTTAAACAAACCCAGTGGTCTTTTGTTTTTATTCATGGATTTATGTTTCAATTTTAGGAGTCAAGTCTTGGTTTACATTGTCTCTTAAGCCTCTCCTAGCAGTGTCTCCTTAAGAAAATATTACCTGAGGTTGGCTTCTGTGGGGGTAAATTCCAAGACTGAGAAAGCAAGCATGTTCTTAAAATAGCAGCTCAATTCTATTCAACAAAATCAAACATTGTCCTAGGCTTGTGTTCCAAGAAAGAAGGTAGCTTCTTCACCAAATGCTGTTTCAAGGCTCCTTTTGCAATTTCATCTATCGGGAACCTGTGTACTACTTGTGCTATGGGCAGGCACAGAAACCAAAGTTTCTGCACGAAGCTGCATCTCTGTTCTGCCACTCTGAATAACCTGAGCCCATGGGCAGATGTCTCCCATAAGAGAGAAAGTAAGTTCAGAAGAAGCCACAGGTGAAGGTGGATGGCAATTGCCCTTGAGGACTGAAAATTTAGGAAAAATTTAATGTGAAGGAGAAACAATTCTGATGAGCAATGGTCCAGGAATATGTACTGCTGATTAAATGGAAGAAGCTTATTTCAAAATATCTCCTATGATTACAAATGTAAAATTAATTGTTAAGCCCCCAGGCCCATGGATACAGTGACTTTTTTTTTTTTTTTTTTTTTTTTTTTTTTTTTTTTTGGTGGAACCAGGTATCGAACTCAGACCCTTGCCAGGGAAGCACTTATTCCACTGAACCATCTCCCCGGCCCCTTGGTACAGTGACTTTTGCATTTGATTTGTGTCTCTGTGTGATAGAAGAGATAGAGCTTTCCACGCAGAAGTCAAACTCTGGCTTTATTAGCACATAGACTTGAACCAGAATAGATATACGAAGATTGCTAGGAAGCCAAGCAACTGATAAGGTGAGTAAGCAAGCAAAATGTATTTGTCATTCTTTTACAGTTTAATTTCCTCAACTTTCCACTTATGACCCACTAGGGTAAGCACTCAGTCTCGGGCTGTCAGGATGCTTCTGGGCTGGGACTTGGAACTGAGCAGCTCTCCCTGCTGAGCAGGCAGGGCTTGGAGTTGGTGTGATAATCAGATACTTCCTCATGCTTGCACTGGGCGAATTCTTTCCTCAGCAGCCCTCCATTCACTGCCTTGAGTCCAAGTAGGAGTGGACTTACTATACTGTAAGCTAGACAGGGATTGAGTTCTTAGCTATTTCCCAAAAGGAATTAAACTTTGTTCCTCAGGGAAACTGATGATGAAGGATGTGATTGTGAATAGAGGAATTTCTGTCATAAGATTCTAACTCCTCAGTCCTACCACAAGTAAGACTGATTTTCTCTTTTTTAAAATGATAACTTTAAAAAATAGATTAATTAAAAAAATAAAATAAAATCATAACTTTAAGTCTCCAAGGGTGAAAAGATGTGAGGAGAAGGATGTGTATAAAACTCTGCATTCATGCTTTGAACAGTAAATGTACAGATTTGCGATTTCATAGATTGCACTAAATTGAGGTTCTGGGGCAGTTTGGTGCAAAGGTAGTGAAAAGGGCAGAGGATTAAATAGAAACCCCAAACAAAGTCAGTAGCTCAAAGGTCAGCAGGAAGAAACAAATCAGAATCTATCAAAAGAGCAGATGACAAAGAGAACCTTTCAGCAGGTTTTGAATTCAGCCCTTGGAGTTCTAAGTTTCCTTAGCCTAAAATGACTTTGTCACAGAAAACAAAATTTAGATGTCTCCCTAGCCCAGACTAAAACCTGTGTCATTCCTCATATGAAGCTCTCCAAGGGACAAGGAAGAGAAATGACTGGCATGTGACAGTGGCTAAGAGAGGGAGCTCCTGTGAGGGGACAAGTGGTTGAATTTGGCAATGAACTGTGTGAATATAAAATATTGCCAAGTGAAATGGAAGGCAATCGTGTTTTGGCAAAAGATTGTCTTTTTATTTCACATTATTAAAAATTTCATATTCTCCTGCCGACCACGAAACCACCAGGAAATGGAAGCTGAGCTAAAATAGAATACCTTCTACCTCACACCAAGCCACCCAAGGGAGCTGCTATTTCTGAACACTTTTCCAGACTCTTGGTTATAATTGGCTTAAGCTTCCAAAGCTAAAATCCCTTGGGCAATGTGAAAAAAAAAAAAGTTTTTTTAAACTACCAGAGCACTGGACCACTCACCAGTCTTCAATTTCCTGAAAAGGCAAACTGTTAAGAGTTTATTTGGTGTTGCCTTGCCTCTTATAATATTTGTCAGAGTTTGTAAAATAGTTAATTATAACCATCCCTGTTTTGTGATCCTAGAACCTGTTTTGGGTTGGGTGGAGACTGGCACTGAGGGGAAGAGGACAAGGAGAACAGTACAGCCTCATCTGAGATGACCTCTGCGTCTTCGTTTGAGTCTTTTTTCTGCTATAAGACTAAAATGATCCTCCTTGATTGATTAGCAGCAGGAATCTTCTTTATGTTAGAAGTGAGGATGGGATGGCAGAAAGAATCACTATAAAGGAAACTGGCTCATTATTTAGTGTAAGACAGTTGCAAGTAATTTAGAGCAAAAGCACAAAGACATATACTGAGTTGCTACCAAGTGTCAGCATGCGACAGGTTGTGTAGGATTCAGGAAGTCAGACACTGGCCTCACTGAGACCCCCCATGCTGCCTCAGGTCCCTATACCAAGTGCAATTAGAACCAGCCACTCCAAAGCTGCATCTTGGGGGTCTGGTCACTACCCAGATGTGGCTTATCAAAAGAGGCCTGTTAAACCATTTTCACAACTGGGCAGCCTGGGCCATTTTAGATAAGTAGCTAAGTGTTTGAGGTTGAATCCTCTCTTTTATATTCAACCCCAGAAGCGCTTATTGTTCACATTGTTCATTGAGACACACAAAGGAGGGTTTAAAAAACAGTTACCCATGAGGTTGGTTATTCTGGAGGAGCCCTGGAAAGCAGGGGCTCGGCACTGTGGGTGTCTCTGTGTGCAGGCACATGCTGGGTGGGCACTGCAGTGACAAGATCACTGTCTAGGGCCTAGAGGTTCAGAGCATTACCCAGGGCACCCTGAGAACCACTTCCTTGGGAACAGGAAGGAAAGGCAGCCTGATGTCATGGCAAAATCAGGATTGGGGTGTACATTTCTTCTACTTGTGTGTTCTCGGTGAGAACCCATTTACTAGCTCAGAGTCATGGTTTCCTCCTCTGTATAATAAGAATAATCATGTCCACCTCACAGGATTTTATCAGGATTGTATCTGTGAGTATTATATTTGCCTAGCACTGAGCATGGCACAGAACAGATAAGACATTTGGGAAATGTACAATCTGCTTCCTCCACAGCCGACTTTCTGTAATAGAGGAACACAAGACAAGCGCCACAGAAATACCGGCCGCCCGTTGTTTTCTTGGGTTCTGGCACTATCAGTCAGGAATACTGTGGAACACCTGACAGTGCTAACGGCTGTGAGAGATCCTGTTTGGCTCCTGAAGTACTTCATATCCTGATGAAGTAACTCAGAAGAAGTACCTAGCCTCTCTAGGGTTAAATCATCTCTTCTGTAAAACGTCCTTGCATAAACTCCAAGATGATTCTATAGAGCAGTTGAAAGTACATTATTAGAAAATAAGTAATTGTCTGTGGGTGTGGTGTGGACTCCTGTGATCTCAGCACTTGGAAGGCTGAGGTAGGAGAATCATTATGTGTTCCAGTAGCCAGTAGTTCATTAATTGGTTCATGTAGCCAGTCTGGACTATGTAATGACTTCAAGAAAAGCACAACTCTGTCTCCAAAAAAGTATTTTAATTTGCAGAAAATACAGTATCATGATCTTTGTATGCAGAGAATCCTAAGAAATCCAATAAAGTGCTACAAGAATTCCTTTAAAAATTCATCAAGGTAGCAAGATGCAAGATCAATATTAAAAATCAGTTATATTTTATATACTATGACAAATGAAACTAGGAAATATTTCCATTCATCACATCAAAAAGAAAATAATTTTTGAAATGTTTAATGGAGAAAGTACAAGATTGCTACAATGCACTGCTGATGCAAATTAGAATCAAAATGCATGGACAGGCACCCCATGTTCGTGGATCAGAAGATTTAATGTTTGTAAGATGGTAGTACTCCTCAAACTGAGCTGCACCTTCAACATAATCTGCATCATAATCCACACTGGTTCCTTTGCATGAATTGACCATCTTTGTTGTCATACAAAGCTACAAGTGACGCAGAGTAACCGAAATGATCTTCAAAAGGAGTGAAATTGGAGGACTTTTGAGTCCCAATTTCAAAACTTATTTATGGCAGTTTGATCCTTGCATAAGGATAGATGTATATATCAGTGGAATAAAATTGAGAACCCAGTAATAAATTCTAACATTTATGCTTAGTTATTTTAAAAAATACTGTGGGAAAAGAAGAATATCAGGGCCAGCCAGATAGCTCAGTAGATTGAAGCACCTGCTTTAGCAGAGCACAGTGGCCAGGGTTCAATCCCTGGTGTGTGGTGCCAGCCCTGCCTCCTGGGGGGGGGTAGTGAGATGGCAATAGGGACTGGGCATGGTGGAGCATGCCTGTAATCTCAGCACTTGGGAGGCTGAAAAAAGGGAGAATCATTATGAGTTGGATCTACATAGTGAGACCCTGTATTAAATGCATTAGAAAAGAAGAAAAGAATATCTCCAACAATTTTGCTGAGGCAATTACATCACACACACACACACACACACACACACACACACACACACGCACACATGCATGGATACAAATAACTCAAAGTGAGTCAAAAATATAAATGCAACTTACAGTAGGAGGCTGCTAGAAGAAAGCATAGGAATATCTCTTATGATGTTGGGTCATGTAATTATTTCTTAGTTATGACAGAAAAAAGACAAATAGTAATAGAAAAAATAACAAATAAGACTTAAGTAATATTAAATGTTTTGTGCAACTTAAGACTTTCCATCAAAAAACTGAAAAGACAAAGCACAGCATGAGTTGCAAATCATATATTGTGGATATAAAAAGAATTTATATACACAATACAGAAATAATTCTTATAGCTAAAAATAAAAAGATTAATTTTAAAAGCAAGTAAAGTGATCTGAACTCACATTTCTCCAAACACATCACAAAATATCCACAAAGTACAGGAAAATATACCTAACATCGTTAATCATTAGCGAAATGAAAATACAAAGCCACAAGTTGTATCCCACTCGCATGGCTATAACAATTTTAAAAAATCAAAATTTTATTGGAGATTTAGAGATATCAGTGCCCTCACACATTGCTAGTGGGAACATACAAATAGGCCACTATTTCAAAAAAAATTAGCAATTTCTCAAAATGTTAAATTACCATATGGCCCAGCAATCCTACTCTAAAGCATCTTCCCAGGAGAACTGACAATATGTCCACACAAAGACTTGTAACCAAACGCTCAAAACAGCACTATTCATAGCAGCTAAGAAGGAGAAACAACCTCAATGTTTAACCACTCATGATAAGTTAATTAAAATGTGATCTACTCATATAATGGGTTATGTCTTGATAATAGAGAAGAATGACACATTGATTTCTGTCTTACTTTTTTCTAACTGCCTGCACAAAATACCTGACGTCCAAAGTTAAAGGGATGAAGATTTATTTAGCTCACAGTTTGCAGTTTATTTATTTCTTTTATTGTGGTACACAGACACGACATAAAATGTGCCATTTTCACCATTTTGAAGTGAGTAGTTCAGTGGCATTTGCACATACACAGTGTTCTATAGCTACTACCACTTTCCACACTTAAAATAGACTAATTTTGTTGAATGCAAATTTTACCTCAAATTTGTTGGTCAGGTTTAAAAGGCCAACTGGGGTCACAATTATATAAACCCATGCATAATGCTCAATTGGTATTTTGATAACTAAGTCAGATCCTCAAGATTCCCAGATATTCAGGAAAATATCAACCCTCAAATCCTCCTAATGAAAAATTTCTCTCTGTACTGGTCTTTCTTCCTTTCCAGTTCCCTAGTGATCTTGTCAAACCTGATGCTAAGTGAATGTTATCAAACTTAATGACTGGCTATTTTATTTAATTTCTTTATTTTATAACAGTGATCTTCTGCTTGAACTCTCCTTAGTACTCTGACCTTACTCAAATCTTAAATTTCATTTTAGGTCTTTGTGAAAATGGTCTTAGACAGACCTGTACTTCTTCATCTCCTGTGGTGTCACTCCTTCTACATCCTAAATGTAAGCATTTCAGGTTCCCCTTGTTCCCTTTCTCTTCTCTGCCATCATCTTCTCAAGAGGGACCATCTGCACACACAATTTTCCACTACTGTAAGGATTACTGATGGGTTGATATTTTCAAGCCTTCATGGCCAGAAGTGCAAGAATATGAACTACTTATGTAGGTGGGTACTATATTGAAATATTATAATACTAAAATAGTAATCAGCATGTTTTCTACCTGTATCTTTCCCATATACATAGGTCAAGGAGACATCCAACCATCCTTTTTTTTTGATAATTCATAGAAAGCTGACTTTGCATTCCCTCCTGAGCTCATTTGAGCACACGATGATGTCGCCACTGAAGCTGGCCCTGGTAGAAAGTTTTCTTCCCAGATAAGAAAGAAATAAATATGAGTTTTCTGGTCCAGTGAGAGTAGAAGAACCCCGTAGAGGGGGACTGATGTCTGTGAGATGCCACATGGAGGCTTCCAGCTCAAAGCAACAAAGCCTAGATTTAGGGAACACATGACCACCAGTGTGAGCCAATGAAACTGGTTACGGCCACTAGAACTGCATGTGACCCAAGAACCTTTGCTTAATTCTAGGACAGGAGGAGAAGTTAACCTACCCAACCCAGTACAGAATGAGCATAGATTTCCACTAACACCAGTGGAGTGAGACTCGGAGTCAGATTCGAGTTTATTTCTTTTATTGTGGTACATGAACACAACATAAAATGTTCCATTTTCACCATTTTGAAGTGAGTCTTATCTGTATACTCACACTATAGAGTAACCACCACCATTCTCCATCTCCAGAGATTTTTACTAACCCAAGCTGAAAAAATGTAGATACACTAAGCGCTAACTTTTATCCATCTCCTACCTCCCGGCAATAGATGTTCTTCTTTTGATCTCTGAATTTGACTATTTTTCTTGGTAATTTCTTAGACTGTTTGGCACAAAGCATCTGAGGATCACCCACAAATTTCCATTTATTTAAAAAAGTACAGAAATGTCATATTTCTTATATACTCGAGTTTGTGAAATTAGACCCACTTTACGTGGAGATTAATTGATTAATCTGCTTCTGAGATGTTTTTCTTTTTTAATCCCCCCGATTCAAACAGTCCTGCCAATTCCAGACCCAAAGGGCCTGTCAAATTCTTGATGTTAGGTTCACTCTGGAGCTGGGCACCTGATTCACAGAGTACCATTCTCATCCTAGACTCAGGTGATCTTTAAACCTACGCTTGTCAAAGCGGAGTAATTGCCTCAAAGCCCGGCTCTGGCTCCCCGGCTCCCCTCGTCATTCCTACATCCAACCTTAGCTTGTATTTCATCATCTGCTTGTAAGGCACTTCCCTCAAAGGGCCAAATCTTTCAGGCTGTATTCAAACAGCTATCATCTCAGCAAGCACTTCTCTTCACACACTCAAAGAAGTGATCTCTGCTTCCCTTGGGTCTTTTCTTCTCTGTCCTATGATTATATTTATTTCAACATATATTTAATTCCTTCAAATTAATTGCAAGATTTCTCTACACAGAGACCACGTCCTGGTAACCCTGAGAGCAGCACTTCTTATATCAGTAGATGGCTGATAGCCCTGTGGATGGATGATATTCTTGTGTAAATGTATTATATAAGGCAGCACTATAGGATGATGTAATTACCGCCATCTGTGACTCAGACAAAAAGTGGAAAATTGCCAGATGGAAGAAAATAAGATCTCAAGGCATTATCCAGCTCTAAATCTACCAGTCAAAGACTTTTGGTGCAATAATATCTTATTTTCATAAGATGGGTGAGAGAAAGCTGGAGTTGGAAGGGAAGGGTGGTAGGAGACCTCGCAAAGGCAATAGGCAGTATCAGCAAAAGGAAGGACTATGTGTTCCCAGGTCGGCCTCCCCACAGAAACAGGGGAGTGAAGAGAGGTAATTCTTTAAAGATCCATTGTTCAGGGTTTTGAAAATGGCCACAAGGACCCTGGTGACCTCTTGCTTGAAGATTAGGAGGGTCACTGTGGGATGCTCCTGGGGTGCATTTGCAGGGTACCTACATAGGTGGCTGATTAGCTCAAAACAGCAGTCCAAGAGGTAGTTGGGAATTGGAAAAATAAAATACACATTTTTTTCACTTGATTGTTTTACTTTTAAGTTGAATGTTATAATACATGTTGACACAAACTAAGAGTAATTTTTTACTAAGAGATACGCTTTGTTGTTGTGGTGGTGGTGGTCTTGGGGATTGAACCTAAGGACTTTGCCCTGAGTTGCATCTCTAGCCCATTTTTTATTTTGAGACAAAATCTCACTAAGTCATTAAGTTGCTCAGACCAGGCTCAAACTTGTCATCTTCCTCCCTAAATCCCCCAGAGTGCTGTAATTACAGGCATGAATCAACACATTCAGATTTTCCTATCTGTTCCAAAATAATGTGTGAGGCAATGGCAGGAGCTAAAGGAATTGCATCCAGCCTTCAATTATAACCCATGACATGAGGATGTAAGGAGGATAGCTGAGTCCAAACACCATGTAGAACCTTCTACGTGGCTACATCTCCCAGGACATCTTTGATGGGATCTACATATACACACACACAAACACACACACACACACACAGACACACATACACATACTGCTTTGAATCTCATCTTTAGTTCTGGCTTGCACATTGTGAGAGATGCTAGTAGGAATAAAAAAAACAAGTCAGAGCAACCCCAGAAGCCCAATCATGAAAGAATAGCATGTGAGTAGCAAAGATGCATACTTAGTCAGAGAAGGAAACCCAAGAAAACAACTGGAGGTGTTGGGAAAGAATGCCTGGGCTTCTGTCTTTGATTGTAGAGAGAGGCCAGATGCTGGCCCAGCTCAGAGATCTGTACTTGGTGAAGTCCTATGCTGGGGGGCTGGGAAGATGCCTCAGTGGAATAAGCGCTTGCCTGGCAAGCGCAGGGGCCTGAGTTCAATCCCCAGTTCCACTAAAAAAAAAAAAAAAAAAAAAAAAAAAAAAAACAAACAAACAAACAAAAAAAAACTGTGCTGGGCTAGCTCTTAGACCTGAAGTCTCAGATCTCAGTATTTGTTCTTCCCTATAAGACAAATGATAGCATTTCTAAGGCAACTTCTGTTTTTCAACTTTGTAATTTCAAGTATCAGGGAAATTCGAACTGGGGTAGAGTGGATTTGGTTATGTGCTCCCACGTTAAACTATGTGTTAACTTTTACTCAAATACATGCTAAGATGGAGTATGAAAGTCACACACAGAGAAATGTACAGAGATGGGTGTTATGGGTTAGGGTAAAGTTGGATGGCTAAGCAAATGAGTTAGACCAGAAGTAACTAGAATGTGACATTGGGTCCACACACAAAGCCCAGAAAAAAAAAAAAAAAAAAGAGTGCTGGACATTCTAGGATGCCAAGCCAGCAAGTAGCAATGGTGATGCTTTGACATTGGGAATGAGAAGGATGTCCAGAATAAAGATGAATATAGGTAAATTGGAGGCCCATGAATATGGGCCAGAAGAATGCAGGATTCAGGGGGATGAAATTGGGTGCACAAATTCACTAGCTAGGCTGTTAGAAAACAGTGGAACAGTCAAGGGTGAGATTCCACAGCAAAATTCTAAAGCACAGAAGAGATGGTGTAGGTCTTCCTCCATGGTGTCAGACACAAACCCAGTTTCTAGGGCTGAGCCAGCCAGAAATGTCAAGCAAATATTTATCCACTGTCTCTTCCAAGCAAGCAGTGGCTCCAGATGTGGTGATTGCCTGCCCTCTATTGCTGTTCTGGAGAAAGCGTAGAGGAACAGCAGGGGAAATGGTATGGACTGCCCTAACTGCAGGGACAGCTTAAGGGACCCATGTTGGGCATGAAATGCCATCAGAAGCCGCAGAAGCCCTCATAGACGGTCACTAGTCCTGCTTCTCAGTGGGGCAGTGGTGGCTCCTACGAGGTGGCTGGTGTTCAAAAGATAAGAGTGAGTCTCCTGGGTCCTGGCTGGCTGCTCTTCAGTGACCTCCAGTGTAATCTAAGAAACACCAATCCCAACTACCAAACCTCATCTCATACACACTATGCCTCGTGCACACTAAACTGGGAAGCAGTGTTTTTAAAGACTAGTAACGTGAATATTTCACTGAATCACAAATGGATGTCTTAATCAATGTTGAATTACAACTTCTGCTAGATATAGGTACATTTTTATTTTATATTTCAAATAGATAAATAATTTTCAAAGACATAACAAGACACCTTTGTCTCTCATCTATGTAATTATAGATAACCACAATCACTACTAATTCCTTACGTATTTTTTGTTTTCTGAGGCAGGGTCTTTGTAGTTCAAACTGGCTTTGAACTCACTATAGTCTAGGCTGGCCTCAAACTCACAGCCATCACTTGCCTCAGCCTCCATAGTGCTGGGATCATAGGAATGTGCCATTGTCCCTGGTTCTTTATGTATTTTTTTCATTTATTTTTATTTTATTAAAATACAAATGTCAATCAGACAGTTTCAAGACACCTTAACCATACAGATTCGATGAATTAATACATTGCAAACTGTTTTCATAACGTTTTGGTATTGTACAAGGTGCATACATGATATTATATTTACAGATATTATTTTAGCAGATATCTCTTATCAGTGAATTAAGAGT
>PVKA01030569.1:0-27185 GCA_004027165.1 Ctenomys sociabilis | reverse complement strand
AGAAAGAAAGGAAGGAAGGAAGGAAGGAAGGAAGGAAGAAAGGAAAAAGAAAGAAAGAAAGAAAGGAAGGAAGAAAGGAAGAAAGAAAATACAGTATACCACTACAAAGCTGAAAAACCACTAAGTTGAACCATTATAAGGTTTACGTAAAATTGCCAGTATTACATGAAATGCAATTTCAGTCACATAAAAGATTAGTGGTTACTTAGGCTGCGAAAGATAGATGGAAGAGACAGAGTTGAAAAGGACAGAAAGAAATTTTGGTGGGATGAATAGGGCATTGTCTCGGTAGTGGTGATGATTTTGGAAGGTGAGTGTGGTTGAGTCAGAAAACAAGCCAGAGAACGCTTAGAAAAAGGAGCAGCAGCAGCTGTCAACATTTCACAGAGCTGCACAAGTCTGAACAGTTCCACCAAGACTGCTGACAAACGCTGAACTTCACAGAAAATGAACCTCTACAGACAACTAGAATCACCTTGAATTATCTACTGTGCCTGAAGCCAAGAAAGTGACCATTGTAGGAGCGACTGCATGGGAAACAGAACCGCATGCACAGGATGACCCATTGAGTTCTGGTACTTAATGGATTCATGTGAGGATGCCTAATACAGAACATTGTGAGGAAATTGTTTCCTTTGAGCCCCCCTCATAATACCAAGCGGGGATGCCTCACAAAGAAGGTAAATTTTCTCTCCAGATCTGAATAAGGCTATAATGTTCAGTTACCATTTTCATACAAATATTTGTCTTCTTCCAATTTTATTACTATTGTTATTATTTTAATGTATTTGGTTGTTACAGGGTCTAAGTATGTCAGGCTCATAGTGATCCTCAATTTCAGCCTCCCCAGCAGTGGGGGTTTAGAGGCTATGCCACTATGCCCAGACTCTGGCTGGCTCAGCTGGCGCTGGAGGCATGGCTGGGAGGCATACGGTGCAGTGGATTGAACTGCGGTCCCTGCGCTTGCTGAAACAGAAGCTTTGGGCCGCTGAGCTATCTTGCTGGCCCCTTCTTCCAGTTTTAGAGAATTAAAATTTTATTTTGTTAAGGGAATTAGTATGGTCCTTAAAATGCCTTATTGTTTAAGAGTTGGGCCATTTAAGTAAACTCTTTCATGATAGAACTTTTCCATGATTACTGGACATATTTTTTTGATAGGGAAAATATGCTTTAAAAGTTTCACTGCAGCCGGGCGTGGTGGCGCAGGTCTGTAATCCCAGCACTAGGGAGGCTGAGGCAGGAGGATTGTTGTGAGTTCGAGACCAGCCTGAGCTACAAAGTGAGCTTAAGGCCAGCCTGAACTGCACAGTGAGACCCTGTCTCAAAAAGACAAAAAAAAAAAAAAAAAAAGTTTCACTGCATGGGGTCAATGATGTATTTCAACTGAGTGAAGAGGTTGTGAAGTGTAGCAGCAGTAGGGACTTGGACACTAGCAGGCAGATTCCATATTTCAAGACAGGGGAGTTGAATTTTGGGAGGAATAAGGAAATAATTTTGTGGAAAATGAATTATTTATTAAGTTTTCTGATAATTATATGGGTGGCAGGGATTTGGTTGGCCTCTATATTTAAATGACCTGAGACTGTCTTATCATTTCTAAGAAGGGCCAATGATTGTAAAAAGACAATGTTCAGACACTGCATCACCTTGATAATACCACTTTTGGACTATGAACTTCTTACATGTTCTCCTAAATGAAATAACCTAATGACAATGCTATCTTGAGATTATGGGGCTCAAAGGGCACTGAGAACTGGAACAGAGCCTTAGATGGTCTTAGACAACATACGTTACTCAT
The DNA here is from genome assembly GCA_004027165.1 of Ctenomys sociabilis. NCBI lineage: Eukaryota > Metazoa > Chordata > Mammalia > Rodentia > Ctenomyidae > Ctenomys > Ctenomys sociabilis. The sequence goes on along the minus strand of PVKA01030569.1, from coordinate 25,387 downwards.
AAGGCCATACTCAACTGTGATCAGATTACATGGGTGAGTCAAAGTCTTGTCACTTTTATACCTTACATTTTTTTAGAACCTGAATTATTTTTTGAGAACATTTCTATAAGCCAGTAGCAATAAGGATGAAAAAATTTTAATTCCATGTAAATAAAAGAATACTGCTTTAGTTTGTATAATGTTGTCTCCAAAGTATTTGTCTCTTGAGTTCTGGCACTTAGTGGATTAATGTAAGGATGCCACAGCTAGCCTGTCCACCTAACTAGAATCTGAGTTAGGATACTGCTCCCAATACCTTTCCTGATACTCTGCAGGTACCCCAAAAATATGCTTGATGAAGATGGGACAGTGTGGCCGGCGAGATAGCTCAGTGGACTAAAGTACCTGCTTAGGCAGGTGCAGGGACAGTGGTTCAATCCCTGGCAGCACATCCTGCACCAGTCATGCCCTCAAGGCAGGCTGAACCAGCCAGAGTTGGGAGTAGTGGTGCATGTCTGAAATCCCAGTGCTGGGAAGGCTGAAAGTAGGAAGATCACCACGAGTTTGAGTTGTGTTGTGAGACCCTACAACAACCAAATACATTAAAATAATAAATAAATAAATAAATAAGACTGTTGTAGTTTGTATAAGTTTGTCCAAAGAACTGTTAGGCAGGTTCCTACCTTGACACCACTGAGTGGTGATGGAACCCTAAAGAGGTCTAGTAGGAGGTCCTAGGCCACCGAGGGGAGTGTTCGCAAAGGAAATTGCAAGATGCAAGTCTCTTCTGCGTCTTCTTTTCGTTTTCCACTTCCACAAGGGGAGCAGCTTCCTCTGCTACGTCCTCCTGCCATACTGTCTTGTACACACACAGGCTCAAAAGCACCAGGCCAACTGGCATTGACTGACGCCTCCAAAACTGTGACCCCAGAACAAACCTTTTCTCCTTTAAGTTGGTTATCGCAGTTATTTTGTTATAGTAAAAGAAAGCTAACACACTTAATTTTCAGTTATTAAAAGCAAGATTATGAGTGGAAGGTGGAACCATCATTAAGGTTAATATCATGACTGGCTTCTATTTTGTAAGCCATACTAAGTGTTTTCCCAATGCAAAATCTATTGGTGACATCACAGCTGACCCTGAAAACAGACTGTCTGACTGTGGGTAGTCATTGTAGGGGTTCACCTTTAGGAAAAATGGACTTTTCTCAATGTTCCATAAACATTTACCACTTAAAAACACATGGAAATGAATTATAAAGGTACATATGTGCTGTAATCCTAGTTTCTTTCTTGCTGTCTTCTGGAATGTCTCTAGTTCATTATTATTTTGGATGAAGCAAGCCAGACACAAATGATTCTCTACTTATGAATTATAGAGGGCTATTAATCCCATTCCCATCAAGTTATTTAACATTTTTAAAGATAATGAGATTTAGAGAAAAACAAATTATTTGTTTCTAAGTACACTGTTATTTTCAATTTGTGCTGAGAGTAATAAAAACTAACATTTACAAAGTACTTTTCCCATATTTTAATTACTACCATTTATTATGCCAGACACTGAGAAGATAGATATAAAATAATTTTTCATTTAATTCTAACAAGTCTATGAATAAACCTTATACAGATGGTCCCCAATTTATGATGGGCTGACAGGATTTTTCAACTTTATAGGGATATGAAATCATGGTCATGCAACCATTGTTTTTCACTTTCAATACAGTATACAATAAATTACATGAGATACTCAATATTTTATTATAAAACAGTCTGTGTGTTCCACATTTTCCCTAACTTTAGGCTACTACAGTACTCTGCACATATGAAGGAATGCGAGCATAGGCTACAATGTTTGGAGGTTAGGTGTATTGAATGCATTTTCAATTTAGGATCAGTTAGTTTATGGAGATTAAATCCCACTGTAAGTCAAAGGCATCTGTATTATCGAGATGTTAATCTTAAATAGACTTAAAGAAAGAAAAACAGAGCAAAGGAAAACCAAGATATTGGATGGTGCCACAGGTAGCACCTATCTCTTACTAGCTATTTCGCTCCAAGGCAGGATTTTTCTTTCTTCCTTTTTTTTTAAATGCAGTTCTGGGGATTGAACTCAGGACCTTAGGCTTGCCAGGAAGGCAGGTGCTTATGCCCTTGAGCTATTTCCCCACTCCTCATGGTAGGATTTCAAAGTTAGTTACCCAACCATAGTCACAGCAACATAAATACAAAGGGATATTTGCGAGGACTCGGTATAAGAAAACTGAAAGTATGATTATAGAAAATATTTCAATCATAAAATGTCACAGATACGAGGACTCTGAATTATATCCAATTAGGTTCCTAGTTTACATTGGCTTTCTCTTTTTTTTTTTTTTTTTTTTTTTGCAGAACCAGGGATCGAACTCAGACCCTTGCACTTGCCAGGGAAGCACTTATTCCACTGAGCCATCTTCCTGGCCCCTACACTGGCTTTCTTATATGTACTTTATCACTTTTCTCTAGTTTCATTTGCTAGAATTCTAATAGAATTTCTGATATAAGATTTGATCATTTTAGGCTTTTTCTCCTTTGCAAACTCTACATTTTTTATAATATTCTGGGAGGCAGGGGTTTACCTCAAAGAAAGGAAGATGAACGTGAGCTTGCCTTTATGGGGATATTTGTCCCAGAAGTGAAATTGGTATTAGCCCTAATACCCATTAACTGGGGAAGCCACTGGTCATAAGGAGAGGGTGGCAGCACTTTGCTATTTACTCCGTAGTTGGATAATCAGTCTTTTACTTCCCTATAGTTTTCTCTTTTTCATTTAAGCAGAAATTAGGCTCTGTATTCATTGTCCCAGGGGAGGCACGTAGCAAGGCAGAAGGAAGAGGAGGCCACAGCCCTAAATGTGTCGAGAAAGGAATTTCTAGACATAGAAGTTTCTGAACAAACACAGAGGGGAAGAATTTTCTCAGAGTTGAAAAGATTGCAAAGTAAGGTTCTCCAAGTAGCAGTGGGCAAAGTACACCCCCACCCACACCCCTTGATACCCTGTCTGCAGTTGTTGTACAAATCTGGGGAAAGGCAGAGGAAAGGTAATGAAAGAGCAGTACTATGTACCCCTATAACCACTCCTCACGGAGACTCAGAAACCGCACTACTGCTAGTAGCAGGTTATAACTCTAGGGTACTTGACTTTGTAAGTGACATTTACAACTACTACACTACTGTGAAAATAGTCTTAATCATGATGTGTAACTATGGTGATGCTCATTAAAAAATTAAATGTTTAAGCCAATGATACACATGTATTTGAAAATATTCAACCATTTAAAGTATTTAGAAGACTGTTTACATAAGTGTCCAAAATATTCTGAAATATGAAAATAAAAATTACAAGATATAGTTTTACCCAGTTTTGGAAGAAAATATATATTAAAGGCATAAAGAGAAAACTTGAAAAATACCTATTACCTGAATGGCTTTAATTTTCTTAAATTTCTAAACATTTTATAAGTAACAGGTATTCCTTTTGTAATAAAGTAAAAATTATGAAATAAAACCCAGGGAGTTTATACTTTGTACTAAAAATACTAAACACCAGTTTAATGGAGATGATCATAAAGAATAGATTGTCACCCCTTACACAATTCTAACATGCTGAGTGGAACAATCATGCCTTTACCTATAAGGTAGTTATTGCCAAAATGATGTCTTAAAACAAGGCCAGAATCTAGAGAAAGAATAAAAAAATGAAATATAAAAGCTAAGCACTGAAAAAAACTAAAAGCATGCATAATTTGAGATGGAGAAAGTAGACAATGTCCTTATTTTTTTTAAAGCATAAGTGTTTCATATAAATTAAGTGCTTAATGAATGCTGAACAAGATTAAAAAAAGTGTCAAGCACTCTAAGATATAAAAAGGGCAGAAGAAATTTTATCTTACGAATCAGATATACTTTCTAAATAAATCCTGGCATGTTGGCAAAGAATCTCTACCATGTAAATGACTGAATTTTAGATAAAAGCTTATTATAATAGGAAGATACATAGAGTATCTTGTTAGAAAGTAGAATAATGAATTCTGATTTTTTTGATAATAGGGAAGGTTGCACACTAATACATTATGGCATATATGTTGCCTACATTTGGATAAGAGGCAAAATGTATTATAGGAAAAAAAATAAGTATGAAACATTTACCTTGAATTGTTACATATTAAAATATTTGAACTAGTTATTTCTTAGTGCTTTTCCATACTAAATATATGATAAACAAAAGTTTAAAAGCATACATTATCATTAAAGATAGTACTAATTAAAGACTTCCTAGGGCTGGGGAGATAGCTCATTAGAATAAGCACTTGACTGGGAAGTGCAGGGTCCTGAGTTCAATCCCTACTAAAAAAATAAAAACAAAACCAAATGTTTTTAATGTTTCTTGGCAAATCCATATAACATTAGCACAAGTTGCACTATCAGTGGATTAAATTGCATTTACTATGAATTCCACAGGTTGTAACTTTCAATGCCACTCTTTTGGCAGGCATGGTGACACACGCTTGTAATATCAGCTACTCAGGAGACGAAGGCAAGAGGATCACAAGCCCAAAGCTGGCCTGGGCCATTTAGGAAGCTCCATTCAAAATACAAATAAAAATAAAAAGGGTTGGGGAATGTACCTCAGTGGCAATGTACTCCCATTTCCAGGCAAACCAATAAAACTCTTTTTATTTTTATTTACTTGATAAACACCTTACTTTCAGGTGTTCCCTTGAAAATGAACACAAACACAGGATTCTTATTTACATGAAACATTAATTTTCCACACTGTCTGATTTCTTTCCCAATTGTACTCACACTGAGGGGTGCCACACAGTTTACTTCTTCATAGAATGAGCACCTTTAGAAGCGGAAGTCCTTTTGGCAGCTTTTCCTCCAATATCCCACCCTGAGGAATTAGCGCTAGGAAGATCCAGTGAGATGGAGTGAACAGCATTGCTGAAAGGTTGTTTGAGAGAGGACTCTGTTTCTCATACCATTTTGATATGAGACTATTTCTGAGGTCCAATGTTTTCTGTTTTTTTTATGTGAGAACTCTATAAACCCTGATGTTTACTTCCATAGAGGCTGTTGTCTGTGATCTATCTGTGTGAATTTCATGCTTCCCAGTAGAACAATTTGTCAGAAGATAATTCAGTCCTCCGGCAATCAAAATTGAGGAAAATACTTCTTCCTGATAGGCTTGTCATTGTTTCAGTTAAGACCTATAACTATGGCAAGAGCTCTGAAATAGATGCTTTTCATAATGCCTAAAGAAAAACTGACTTTTCCAAATATATATATAAAAAAAAACAGCAATGAAGAAGTGGAATACTTAATTTTAAGATTTAGAACTACCTTATTAATTTAAATGAATATTTACTTTCTTAGAAAATGAGATATAAAAATATAGCTACCAAATGGTACATATTGTACAAAACTGAACTTAATGTGACACTCTAAAGAAAGGACTTCCTGCATCTTGAGAAACTACGTATCACTAAGGCCTTACCTCTGTATCTGCTTTTGCAGGACCATTCACTCTGCAGTCGGTTTTGGAGTGAGTGGAACTCCTGAAGATTAGACTCCTGGGTTTCTCTGCTGGTCATTAGAAGGGAGCAAAGTCTGCTACACTTTTCCAGAACACTGTAATCAGCTATGTAGTTTATGACTTGAATGACAATCAGTTACACTAAGCTGTGAACCCTCCCACAGCAGCATGAATAGAAAGGTCAACTCACAAAACAGATGTTTGATTTTATGACTAGCAGGAGCCACTCTGTGGCTTTTGTGACTTCACAAACAATTTAAAAAGCATTTAAATGCATTAAACACAACATGTTGAGTTATGAAAATGCCTCAGAGTCATGATGCAGAGAGAAACATCAAGTATCTTTTTCATTAAAAATTCTTGAGAAACAACTGAAAGTTATAAAACAAGTATACCCAAGTTACAAAGGCCGAATGTACACAAAAATAGCTTTGTAAGGGCTGAGATGTCCCCCTGAGACATCTCAGGGGACTCAAGCGCCTGCTTCAGCAAGCTTAGGCAAGCACAGGGTAACAAATGTTAAAGACCATGACAAACACACACATATTCCCATGTTTAATATTTTTTAATAGTCTGTAACCTGTCACTGGGCTATTCTTTTTTGCATGAATATGCATACGTGTGTGAAATTTACAGTACGTTTTAAACTTTTGTTTCACACAAGAGCAATTCTGACATAATGTGAAGTGCACCTAAATTCAAGTACACATTGCATTGGTGTCTTCCAGCAAGAAGTGATTCACTGTGTGTCCCTTAGGCAACACCAGAAATTGAATTAATTTGCCCCAGTCAGAAAGACATCTGTTTCAAAGCTACAAACTGTTATGTATATATATGTGATTGCATACCAGGCTAATGTAATAACATTAGCACCAACAGTCAGAAACAGCGCCATCATTCCATATGGGCACACTATTTTGCAGAACTGAAGAAGATGTGGTTGAAAAATAATTTTTTAAGGGGGCACAAATTAAATGTTTTTATCACTCTTATTTTTAGGTTGAAGAGAATGATATATTAATTGATTTGAAATCAAAATATGAAAGGTAATCTTATATCTTAAAGTGAAAGATATTAATGTATGAAATAGTACAAATTTCTATGTACTAATAAAGAAGCCACTGAGACCTCCAGAAAAGGTTTCTGAAGAAACTGGAAACAATTAGGTAAAATACAAGTCTCTGGGCAGACATATTTAAGCTGAAGTTATGAGAAAACAGTTAAAAACACTGGGTATGTGTGCATACCAGAGAGAGAAAAAACAGAAAAGGTAGTTTAAAAAAGGAGCAGAAAGGAATTCATTCTTACATAAAGAGAAGGTGGAAAAAGGCAGTGGGATTACCTTGGGTGCTGGTGTGATGCGGAAAGAACACAATGCCAGTGCTGCTTCTGAGGCCCACCTGAACATCCTCAGCTAGTTTTCTAGTGGTCTACAGCAGGGTCCAGGCACTGGGGTTTAGGCCCGAGCGAGCGGCTCCACCCATCCTGCCACACACCTGCTGCCTGGCAAGCTTTCACTCTTTCAGCTCCGGGTTCTGGCCTCAAGCTATGGGCAGACTTGTCACACTGGCATCTGTGACATGCAGGAGGCAGGAATATCCAAACTGGGAATGCCCAACTTCCTAACTCTGACTCTGGGGGCTGCACAAATACAGTTCTCAAGCCATGTTTAAACCATATTTGTATGACCAAGCAGAAACCCAACATATAACCATTAAAAAACAAAAGTAAACAGTTCACAGAATTTTTATTGTAAACAGAGGTCATTCATAATTATTACAAACTGAACTGAAACTCAAGCTAGCAATGGGAAACAAATATATAGGTTGGTTTTTATATGGCACAATTTTAATCTTTTCCCTTCTCAATACTTTCAAAATAATAATAAAATTATCAGCATTTCAATGGTTTCTCTGTCAAGTTTAGCACCATTAACATTCTCTTAAAAAACACTCATTCAAAACTAGATAGAACTTCTACCTGTCATCATCAAAGCAATAAACAAAATTTATTGTTTTCATAGTGCAAAAATACAAATATGTATCTTAAAATACTGCAGACTATAGGCAGTCCCTGTTTGTGTGATTTTTGCATTTTCTCCTTCAGCCCATGAGTCTAAATAATTTTGTATTTCTTTCTTCTGTCCCCCTAATCACTGCAATGCCTCTCTAGAACAGTACTGTCACATAAGGAAGCACGAATCTGCACCCTGCCCAGGACCTAGGTCGCCAGTCACCTCCCCTTGGGGGGTGTAGCTCAGGGCAGAGGAGCACACAGCAGAGGAGGCAAATTTTTCTGCTTATAGAAAACCGCCATCTGGTGGTGAATTGGGGTAACTAAAACTTTACTGTGAGTGAAGATAGGTCTCAAGTAAAATGGGTGGTTTGTTCTTGTTCTGCTTCCCAGTAAATTTTCTAGGTCTACATTTCAGTTAAAAACCATAGACCCCTCATGGAGTATCCCAAAATGCTACATCATGAACAGTCATTTCTATAAAAGCATCTTCTCATGTCAAAAGCACTTAATGGAGATATATCAAAAACATAAGTACTTTTCAAGCAGAAGTAAAAATAGATTAATTTATGAATTATTCAATAAATAATATTTCATAAAATAGTGTTTTGTGGTTTTAGTAAAAATATTTCAAAAAATTTTAAAACAAATCTAGAGAAGACTAGTAATGAATGTAAAATTTAAAAATATAGTGAGCATATAAGCAAAAATTGCAATGATTTTTCTGTGTAGGTTTGAGATATTAAAGGATTCTGAATATATTCAAATAGGCTCAAATATCACTACAATTAATGAGAGGCCATGAATTTCATTCTTGTATCATTTAAAAACTGCACTCAATGTTAGATGATAAATCAATTCTTATTTTAGTATAGTTTATTGACTTTGCAGTCTAAAGTATTTGGTTTTTCTGTCAGAAAAAAACCATAGCTATATTGAGTACAAACTGTTTTTTTTTTTGTTTTTGCTTGTTTTAATTTTCTTACACAGTGAAAAGTGACCATGACAGAATATGGTTACACTTCAGTATAGGTGGTGCCTATGATGCATCCTGCTATTTTACTGTACTCTATTTTGGGGTCCCTGCCCTGTCCTTGATCCTGTGTCAATGGTAATGATCCCAGAGAATTTCTTTCAAATCAAGTAACTCAAAATATTCTTGACATCAACTGTCCTGAGAGCTGTAAATGATTACAATAAAAGTGATATTAGAAGCAGAAATAAATTTTTATACTTATTTAAAACTGACCTCTTGCAAGAGCACCCTTTTGTCCAGCGTACCCTGACTTCTCTGCAAGGCCCAGCGCACATGGTGAGGGGTGCTGTGCTGGTGGGGTGGCATGCTGGGGCTAGCCCACCGGCCTCCCCTGGAGTAGGGCGCAGAGGGCCTGGGCCTGAGGTGGCCACTCCTGCGTGTCACAACTAGAAAGCTGGTGTACCTCATACAGAGGCCAATTAGTCCTCTCTTTTCAATATTTTGGAATTGGCTTATGATAGTTTAAAATCCGACAGTGATTGGTCTTTTTTTTGTGTGTGATATGAAATTATTTATCTTTTAACCAGAATAGCATACCTGCTTTATTCCATTCTTACCTGCGTAACTAAGTTTGAGTCTGTCCTTTTTTTTCACCTTTCTAGAGTTTTAAATAATTGAAAATTATGTGTAGATAGTAAAAAGAGGATAGTATTTAGAAACAGGTACATTTAGATTTAAATTACATTTGAATTCCAATCCTAGCTCTACTAGGATTGGAGGTTAGGCAGATTTCTTAATTTGCCTGATCCGCAGTTTCTTTCTGGTTAAACCTAGGATAACAACACCTTACAGAGTCACTGTAGGAGTTAGACATTAAATGTGTAGTACCTAGGAAACACCTAGCAATTATAAGATACTCAATAAATGACAGCAATCACTATATTAAAAGTTAAAGCTGACATTGTATTTAATTTCCACCACACTATGAACACTTAATATTTATCACCAGTTCAAGTAGCCACGGTATTACAGAGTATTTTCTTCTTAGTGCAAGATTAAGGAACCAGTTTCTTACTGACTTGCATATGTACTTATTTAATCTCTTCACTTGGACATGAGAACACAGCTCAAGGTTAGTGCACTAAAAATCTGTGTCTTTCCTATTAGGAGCTAAAACACCGCATGACCAGCATGAAAAACTATGTACTGCAAACATGTACTAATTTTAAAAAGAAAAATAGGTGTTGTGTCATGCTTCTTCTGATGGGTCTGCCCTTTAAAATCCATTAGATAAGAGATAGTGCAATTCTAAAAACACTATTTTAGAGATTAATTTCTTTAACTTCTTATAATTGTTTAGAGCACTGTCATTTGAAAATCAGTGCAACTTAATAAAATATATTAGAATTTAGTTTCAAGAATATTTTAAATAGGGAGACTACACAATACATACAGTAGTGCTCTCAGCTAAAGTAATTACAGTGAGTTATCACAAACTCTGTAAAAACATGATTGGCATGCATATTCTTAAAAAACAAAGGTTGAATCAACTGATAAACACAGAGATGACCTCTGGTGTTCTAATGCGTGTTTCCACAGGGATTGTCTGAGATTTGACAGCCCATGTTCTGGCTGGTCACTTGCACTTTGAAGAGAGTCCCATCAGCACACATGCAGAGCTTGTAGCGCACCCAGTCACTGCCACCCAGCTGATCTCCACTGGAGGAAGTGGGCAGGCGAGTTGGGCTGACCATCACGGTTCCATTGAGGATGATGCTATTTTCCTATAAAGAGAAGGAAATACAATTTACTTACCTCCATAGGGAGGTAGAGAGTGAAATTATTAAAAAAAAGTTACTAAATTAGTAACAACAAAAGGTACTCAATAAAAAAAACCCAAAGCAAATAAATAAATAATAATAAAAAACCCAAAGCAATGCAAAAATGCATTGGTACCCAGGCACAGTGGCACATACCTATAGTCCTAGTAACTACTGAGACTGAGGCAGAAAGATTGTAATTTGAGTCCAACCTGAGAAAATTATCAAGACCCTGTCTCAAAATAAAAAATAATTTTAAAAAGAAGGGCTGCTGATGGAGCTCAGCAGTAGCTGGTTTACTCTCCAGTACAAGAAAGGGAAAAAGTTAAATGATGACTTTTTAGCTTATTCAGTTTACACTGTATATTAACTGCAACATAACTTGCAATTATTCTGCACATGAAGCAGAAGTGCCTGATGCTGTAGGAGGTCAGTGTGGATGAAGCCCTAGGGAGAGGACTTAGAAGAGATGAAACAGTAACTGGGGGCCAGATATATAAGGGCTGGCAATGAACTTCAGATTTCATTTGAAATTAGACAGGAAGTCATTTAGAGGCTTTAGCAGAAGGAAATGATAAAACCTTTTTAAAAGATCACTTGGGGTGCTGGGTAGAGAAAGGCCTACAGGTGTGAAGGGACAAAGTGAAAATTCCAGTTGGGAGGTGTTCCGCGGCCAGGCAGGAAATGAGGGCAGAGTACATCACAGTGGTGCTGGAGGTGAGGCAGCCAGACCCCGTATCAGGCTGCAAGACGGTGGAACCGGAAGACCTGGCTGATGGACTGGGTACCACTGTATCGGAGGCAGTGCCACTGAGAGAAAGGCAAGGTTTTAGGGAAAGGAGGACATCAAGACTTTGGACTTGTCAGATTTCAGATGTCTATTAGGTACGGAAACAGAAAAGGTTAGCAGGCAGTTGGTTAATCTTAGTTCAGAGGAAAGGTTAAGGCACGAGTTCTGTCCATGGGTGCCATCAGCTTACAGAGGGTACTGGAAGCAGTGAGAGGAAGTTGGTCATAAAGTAAGGACAGACCTAATTTATCAGGGTGAATATCCCTTACCTGAAATGCTTGGTAACTTCACATTTGAGAAGTTTTTGAATTTGGAAGGGTTTCATAGGATGTAATTTTTTTTTTTTTTTTTTTCCGGAACTAGGGATTGAACTCAGGCCCTTGCGCTTGCCAGGGAAACACTTATTCCACTGAGCCATTTCCCCACTCCAAGGATGTAATTTTTAAGAAACTATGCATTTAAAAATGTTTTCCAGTACTCATTGAAAACGAGCACTGAAAATTCTTTAGGGTCTTAATCTGTTTTCAATTCTAGTGTTCTATCAAACAAGAGAGTGACTTCAGTTAACCATGTATTTCAAAAATAGCTAGAAGAGGAATTTTACTGTTCTCACCACAAAGAAATGATAAACATTTGAGGTGATGGCTTTGCTAGTCAAATTTGATGACACAAACTGTATCACATCATCATACTGTACCCTATAAATATGTATAATGTATATTCATTATAAATTTAAAAAGGAAAAGTAAAATTAAAAAAGTAGTTTGATCAAATTCTGGGTTTATGTTTTTGTTGCCACACTGAGGCATGGGCCTACAGCCTTTGTACTGAGCCTTTGTACCATCAGCCTCTTTATCGTATTTTGAGACAGGGTCCTACTGAGTCACTAAATTGCCAAGTCTGGGCTCCAATTTGCTGTCCTCCTGCTTCAGCCTGCCAGATGATAAAACCTTTTCTAAAAATTAGCTTACTTTAAAAATTAACCACTGATTTTAACTGAATTGTAAAGCTAATTATCCATCAATGGGGACTTTTAAAAAATGACCTAATAGTGGACTGCTGGATTGTGTTTGTGTCGCCAAGTTCAGGCACCTACAATGGTTTAATGACAATGTAATGCCCATCTCTGACAGGTCTAGACAAAAAAAGGGGGCTACAAAGGAAGAACCATGATGTGTTTGCATAAACAGTACAGTTAGGATAAATATGCAGTGCTTCTGCATAATTCTATGAGAAGCAACATCTGCACTAATAGTGGTTGGACAAGATATTATGTCAGCTTCTAGTACTATGGACAACCACTAGGAAGATAACAAGGTAGAAATTATTAATTATTGAAACTGTGATATAATTCAGCTTTAAAAAAATAAGAAAATATATAGCTACATTCTCTTAATTCACTGATTAGAGACATCTGCTATAATAGTGTCTGTAAGTATAATATCATCTATGCACCTTGTACAATACCAAACCATTACAATGTATTAATTATCAAATCTGTCCTGTTAATTTGATTTGAAACTGTCTCATTGCTATTTGTTCAATAAAAAAATAAAAATAAAAATAAAGGGACTGGGAAAGGGACAAGAGGAGTGAGGAGGGTGCACAGGATCTATGTACCACGTATGCAAACATCGTGGTGAGAGCCATTAACGTGTACACTGCAATGTGTGCACGATGATAATAAAAAGCTAGTTGTCCTTTTAACATTGGGTCCTTCCCCTTTAAATATAAGGAAATAAATTATGTTTCCATGTGTATGTCAAAGTGTTTTAACATTTGTCATATTAATAAGATAGAATGAGACAAAAATTTTCTGGTGCAAAAATAAAAGGCTGAGGCCCATAGTCTGCATAAACAGTCCAACCTCTTGCTGCTTTGGTTGCCCAGTACTCCTGCTGTGGCTGGTTCTCAGTTCCCTTTGGGGAACGGCTTCTTACCACAATGCAAGTCAAAGCTACACCCTGTGGCTATGCCATTTCTGCAAGAAGTACACTTATGTTCATCCTTATTATTTGCAAATGGAATTCTGTGCTTTAGAGAAAAAAAGCTGTTTATAAAAATGAGAGAACTACCTCATTTTCTAAAGTTCATTATTTTTAAGAATTGAAATTTAATTTTTTAAAAAAGGAATGCATTACTCAAAAGTCCTTAGTTTTAAGGTCTCTTACGTCAAGGGGTTGGGGAGATGGCTCAGGGAAATAAGCACTTCTCTGGCAAGTGCAAGGAGCTGAGTTCAATCCCTAGTTGCAAAAAAAAAAAGGTCTCTTATGTCATGTAATGCTTGGTAGACAAATTTAATTAGCTTTAGTTAAGTAGTACAGTAGGTACATAACGGCGTTTTGAGTAAACTCATTTTGACCAGAATTGTGTGCTAGTAACAAGCTTTTGGACTTAATGTCTTCTTTATACGAAGTATGGTGGCTGCTAAGTTTCAAATATAATTTGTAAAACACAAGGAAAATTTCGCTTTAAAAAGCACAATAGGGGGCCTGCCCATTAGCTCAGTTGTTTAAGTGACTTCTTAAAGTAATCAAGATGCTGTGGTTCATCCCCAGAGCCATACCAGACCTGCCCAGAAGGCATCCTGAGCCAGCCAAAAAGAAACCCAAACCACTTCTGAAAAACAAATAACGGGCTGGGGAGATAGCTCAGTAGAATAAGTCCTTGCCTGGCAAGCACAGGGTCCTGAGTTCAATCCCTGGTACTGCAAACAAATAAAATAAGATAAAATAAAATAAAATAAAAAGTACAATAAAAGAAAACTTTTTCTCTTATAATTAAAAAGATGCCCAAGTATTATTGCATTTTGTTAATTTTTTTCATATCATTAGATATGAAGCTCAGGGAAGGATATGAAGAATCTTTAAAAAGCCACCAACAACTTCAGAGAATGGGTACTTTAATCTTTCAGATTTCTCTTTTAGAGTTTTTTTTTTTCCCCTCTTGCTTTTTAAAATAATACAACAGGATTTAGATAATACAAGCTTGCAGAAATAAAAGTAGGATTAAATCATCTGCTATCCTACAACCCACAGCTAAATACTGTTGATATTTTCACATATCCTTCCAGGTTTTTATGAACATATATATGTTATGAAAATAAAAATGTGATAGTCCACAAATAAGTTTAATTACTTTCTTTCACTGATAATCTATTCTGAACACCTATAACAAAATGATTTTTAATAACTATAGTATTTCATATATGGATTCATGTATCTAAAGCTCAGTAATTCTCTTAAATTCCTGAAAAAGTACTCACAGCCTTTAACTCCATATTACCACCCATGTGAAATTCAATAGTTTTTCCCATAATGAATACTCCTTCATTCCCACGCACGATAGCACGCCCATCAACTTTTATATTTAAGTCACTGGTAGCGTTGCTGGTAATCTAAAAATGAAACAAACAAAAGAAAGTACTGAGAAGAGATTTCCGAATTAGCATGATAATTATTATCACAGATAGATAAATGGTAATTTCAACCAAGAGATATGAAAAGGAATCTTATAGAGGTGGGAACAGATACAAAGGACTTGATACGTGCTCAGACAAGCTAGGTATTAATGCATCTAAAACTATCAATTTCCAACATTCTAGAATACATTCTTTTGTACCACAGTAAAGTAGTAATAAGCTTGTCCCCTGCTCTGTAATTTTAGATAATAATCTTCTCCTAAGAGTAAAGCAAAGAAAATAAATCATACCCTTTCAGTAGATGCTTTCTGAACATTCAAACTTTTCACTCCACTTGGCAGATGAAACTCATGAGTTTCGTAGTCTGTACTGAATAAGACATTTTGAGTTCTTGGGTCGAAAAATTGCATACCAATGTCACTTGTAATGGAAGTTTTGTTCTTTTCTACACTGAGCTTTGTTGTCCCTTGCTGAAAAACAATCTTCAGAAAAATATGTTATTGTGAATGCTTTCAAAGAATGCTGCAACCAAAATTCATAAATACTATCTTAAAAACACAAACACTATTTTTAAAACTATAATAACAGACTAACTTCAAATATTTTTCTCTGTCCCCACTCTAATTAATAAGTTTTTCAAAATAAAGGCTTTTACAGCTCTGTACAAATTCATAGGTCATGGTGAATATGGCCCAGTTAAATAAAGGTAAGAATATCTTCTTGAGGCTTCACTCAGCTAACAGCCTATACAACAGCTGCCACCTGCCATGGTCTCCTACTTAGCAGTGACATATTCTCTTCCAGAGTCCCAGGCAATATAAGATCTTCTAACCTGGGAATGTGTTTTTCTTTAGCTTTTGCATATAGAGGAGAAAAGAATGACTTCAGTATTCTGGTACAAATTATATCTAACAATGCTACCACTGAACAAACTAAAACATTTAAAAACTATCTCACTTTACAGATTTAAAACCGACCACTATTAAATATTGGCTATTTATAAAAAACGAATACATTCATGTATAACAGTACTTTTGTTTCCTATAGAGAAGACATGAATTTTCAGAAATCAACTCTGTCTGATTTATTTGAAATAACTGCTCTCTACTGATGCTCTCCACGTTCACACACATTGAACGCTGTAACTTACAGGCTGGTTGTTGCCAGTGATAACCAAATTTTCATTTCGCCTTCCTCCTACTGTGCTCTTATATAGAGGATGAATAACTCCCATGTCAGATACTTGCTTAAATCGAAGCAGACCACTTTCGTGAAACTCCATGCTGTCACAGCCATTTGGTCCAATCCGAATCACAGCCCAGATAACGAGTGTTATCTGAAAAAAGAGTGCAAGCCCCCGTTAGTAAGCAGCATAAATTTGACTCATTGGAAGACAGAGACAATCACTACCAAAGCATTAAAGACCTCCTGAAATATTCAATTAGTAAGATGAACATGTCAAGTAGTTTTCTGTTGAAAAATAAACCAATTTTACTTTTATGAAGGTATTACATAGAAATTGCTATGAAGTTAAAATACGCTAAAAGGTCTACCATTAAAAAAAGGCAGTCTCTTATTTATCTACCTTCTTCATATCTCATTCCCTAAGGATAATCATCTTTAACAAATTTAACTATTTCACCTGGTATTTACCAGGTATTCACTTACATATTTGTAAGTAATATATGTATACTATCACTTCGTCTATTTTAAGTCTCATCTATTTTTTATTTTAGCATGTGTGAATTTTAGCTTGCTTACATGTCTTTTTTTCTCTCTCAACTCTAACCTCAAGTTTTAAGTTAAACTCCCACTCAGGACTTCCTATCTAAGTAGTAACCAGGCTCGAGCCTGCTTAACTTCTACTAAGACCGGGTGTGTTCAGGGTGATGTGGCCACAGACATGCTCAGTACTTTCTGTATTATGGCCATGTAAATACTGTTCACTTCTAAGCCCAATACTGCACCGTGACAGCAGCTTCTTTCTTATACTTTGTGTCTCTGGGAGCTAACCTGTGTTTCTTTAATTTGCTGTTTCTTTGAAAAATTTAATTTTCAATCTCTAACACCTGCACAAATCTCAATAAAAAATTTTCTAAGTCCAAGCTCCATACAATGAAGACAATTAATCCAAATGTTAGTTCTATTTTTCTCTCAGAAAATCTCTCTGACATCCATTGTCTGCTCCAGCCTAGCCGGTGGGTCTCTGGCCTCCTGCACAGCCTAAACTGTGAACTTTTCCTTCATCTTCAGGCTGTAACTTTGGTCTTTTCTTTCTCTGAGATATTCAGTTTCTTTGTCTTCAGTTTTCCAAGTGTCTTTATTTTTCCTGATTTGAAATTGCCTCCTTTCTAAATGTTCCAAGCCACTGTTTTTTGCCTTCCAATCTCCAATGCTGCTTTTCAGAAGTCCAATGCCACTAAGTTAAAGGCAAAATGGATTAAAGATCTAAACATTAAAACAGAAACACTCAATCTCCTGGAAAAGAAAGTAGGAGGAACTCCTGAAGACATAGGGGTAGGTGAAGAGTCATGAACAAACATATATTTGCACGGGAAGCACTTGAAAGAATCAACAACTGGGATCAACTCTTCTTAAGGAGCTTCTGCATGTCAAAAGAAATTGTCAACAGAGTGAAAAGACAACCCACAAATTTTGAAAAAATCCTAACTAATAAGCAATCAGTCAGAGGACTACTGTCTAGAATATATAAAGAACTAAGATATAACAAGGCCCCAATGCCATTGTCTTATGTTCTTTGCATATAACCTGTTTCTTCTTCCCTCTGGAAGATTTTAGGATCTTTTCTTCATTCATGGTTTTCTTAAATTTCACAGTAATGGCTTGGATGTAAGTATTTTCTTCTTTTTTTTCTTTTTAATGCATTATACTAGACTTAGAATAGTACTTTTCCTTTATTTTAAAACATTTGTTTATTAATTTGACAATATTCCCTCTAGTGTTTTCTTGCTCAACACTTTCTGAATCTCCTATTAACAAAAAACTCCGACATTGGTTTTTCATTTTTCTATTCTTGTTTCTTTTTTTAATTTTATTTTCTGGGGTCGGGGACAGAGCTCAATAGAATAAGAGCTTGCCTGGCAAGAGAAGATATATTTGGAGAAGTCTTTTTTTTTTTTTTTTTTTTTTTATGGAACTGGGGATTGAACTCAGGCCCTTGTGCTTGCCAGGGAAGCACTTACTCCACTGAGCCATCTCCCCGGCCTGAGAAGTCTTTATAGGACCTTTTCTGATTTTTCATTTTTCTTGAATACTCTGGACGAGCTTCTTTATTTTCTAATAAGCAACCATCCCTTTATACATGTGTGTATATTTCTGTGAGTTCTTTTTCTTTTATTGCTCATTTTAAACTGCTTTATTCTGATTTTTGGATTTTTTCTTAACAAAGTTTAGTAATTCCTGGCTCAATATTCATATTTAACAGTGCTGTATGAAATGTCCACAGAAAATTCTCTATGTAGGGTCAGGCTTGTGACAATTGAGACAGTAGATGGTCCCCACCCCTGCCACTGAATCCTATCAAATGCATTACCACTACATCATTTATCTAGTTATCATTTACCAGTTCTCTACAGAGACTCCTCTATCTCATTCAAACGGTTCTGCTTTTAGGATGGAAACACAGAGAGGCTTTATTTAGTATGCATGAATTTTAGCTTGCTCACATGTCTTTTTTCTATCTCAACTCTAATCTCAAGTTTTTTTAACTGACATTCAGACTTCCTCCTATCTAAGTACTAACCAAGCTCCAGCCTGTTTAACTTCCAAGAACAGACAAGACCAAAGGGCTGAAATAACCTGTGGGGTCTACAATGTCCAGATACCATTACATTTGGATGAGTTTGGAAGAGTAGCTGTCTAATCTTTCACTGGAAGAGAGGGTGAGCCCACGCATCTCACTACTGACAGATTTTTCAAAAATTCTGTTTCAGCCCCCGCTTGTACTTCAAACTCCTATTGTTTTTTGGCATTGAGCAAAACACTTCACCAACACAGCCTTCGAACCCTTCTGCCAAACACACACAGGAGTCTCTCCTTTCTGTTATCTGCTGTTCCTCCTCCTCCTTTTTTTGTTGCTTATTGTGGCACAGGGGTTCAGTTGTCTTCCACTTTCTTCAAAGAAACTTCTGCTTTTTTAACATTGTTACTTTAAGTTTAGTTTTTTTCCATAGATAGAAAGAAATGTCTTTCATCTGCGATCTTAACTTGGTATCTCCAATGAAATCAACTTATGAGATAAAATAAATTCCAAAACTGTGCTCTTAGTAAACTTATTTATGGTCCCTACTATAAAATGAATTGTATCATATCTTGCCATCTTCAGTGAAGAACCAGACATAATTTTTTTTTTTTTTTTTGTCTTTTTGAGACAGAGTCTCACTATGCAGCTCAGGCTGGCCTTAAGCTCACTTTGTAGCTCAGGCTGGTCTTGAACTCACAACAATCCTCCTGCCTCAGCCTCCCAAGTGCTGGGATTACAGGCATGCGCCACCACACCCGGCTACAAATGTTTTGATGTACAGAAAATACAGACTAGCTGAAGAACAGTAGAAGCAAAAACATTAATGGAATCACTTTTTTTTTTTTTTTTAAGTCTTTTTTTTTTTTTTTTTTTGGTGCAGGGTCTTACTACGCAGCTTGGACTCATAGTGATCCTCCTGATTTCTGCCTTCCTAGTGCTGGGATTATAGGCATGTACCACCACACCCAGACTCCATCAGCTCAGCACGCCTGAGGGTGGGGCCAGTGTGGCATGTGGTACCAGGGATCTAACCCTGGCCCCTGTGCTTACCTAAGAAAGTGCTGAGCTATACTGCTGGCCCTGGAATCACTTTTAAGCTGCTAGAGATTACATTTACAAGCATCCTTAGGTACACCAGTAGTTATTTTCTAAAAACATTCATCTACACATATGCTAGAGAGCTTCAAAATTAACCTCCAGAGAGTAATGATCTCAGTATTAAAAGATATTTTTTTTTAAGAAAAAAATTAAAATCCTTGGAAAAGGCAACACACCAGGTCCTTAGCAATGTAATATGAGTTGCTTACTAGATGCTTCTTTTCTTGACAGTGGGGACATAGAACTACAAAATACAGACCATGACTGCCATTAAAGAGTTTATCTTTTCTTTTTTTGTCTTTTTGAGACAGGGTTTGACTACACAGTTCAGGCTGGCTTTGAACTCACTTAGCCCAGGTAGGCCTTGAACTTGCACAGATTCTCCTGCCTCAGCCTCTAAAGTTCTGAGATTACAGGTGTGTACCACCATGCCTAGTGTGAGTTTGCAATTTTAAAACCTAGCTCAAGAGGCAACATTAAGTGCAAGAACAGGTGAATGAAAACAAAAAATGTTACTATTTTTTAAATAAGAGATAAAGGCAATAAATAAAATCATGGCAAAGCTGTTTTCTAGTCAGTTGTCTCCACTCTTACTAAAAATGCTTTAAAACAATTCATTAACCATTTTTTTCTAATTGAGATTAATACATGGAAATGTCTGCCTACTAGCTTATACATCAATAAAACTTAAAAAGCAGAAAAGGATGGCCCCAGAAGAAATTACAGAAACCAACTCCTTGATATTATTAAAAGGATAAAGTCCACCCCATGGTAAATAAAAAGAGTATTTGTACCATATACTCACAATTAAATTGATGACAGCCAGGATAAACAAGAGGATAATCACACAGATGGCTAAGTTGCCTTTTCTCCCTCTTAACCCTGTTTTATGGAGACGATCTTCATCAATCGGAATATACCCAGCTTTGAAGTTACTATTGTGCTCTTTATTAATGTTTCTCCTTTCAACAGCCTTCTCACGCATGGACTTCTTTACAGGGCCATTGGAACTTTGCTAAAAATGAAATACAACAGAATGAAATTGGTGCATTTATTAAATGGAAACTCACAATTATAAAAAGTTATTAAGGTACAGACCTAAATGTCCCCAAAATGAGTGTTCAGAGGCTGATACTTTTGGAAGGTGGATCACGGAGATCTAGCTATCATCAGTGCTTTAACCCACTGATGACTTCATAGCTGATCGTGGTGTCAGGAAGGTAGGCCTAAGTTAGAAGAGGTGGGTGGCTTAAGGGCATGAACTAAACAGATCTATTTTTGTCCCTGGCTTCTTCCTCTCTCTAGTGTAGACCCCTATGGTGGTCTCCACTCACCTGCCAGGGTTACAGTGCACAGTGGGAAAGGAAAGAAAGCGAGCATAGCAGGGATCTGGGGACAACCAGTTGCTAAGAACAAAGGCTATGAGCCACCCAGAACCTTGCTATTTATTCAGTGAAGAACATGGTGAAGAGATTGCGACTGGATGTATTAGACAGGTGGTAAAGCTGGCAGGCTTGTAACAGAGGGAGTAAAGCATCCTATTTAACAAGTAGCCTATTTTGTAGCCAATTCTGGGAAGGAATTTTCCTCTGGAGTCATGTAGGCCTCAGCAGAAACATCTCCTGTCTTAGCCCTATGGTATTACAGCTTGTGATAATTTGAGCTCAACCACAGCCTTGATAATAAAGTATATATTAGTGGCTGCCTGCTTTTATAAGGGTGTGAACATAGCCTTGGCCAGACTCACTGATTAAACTCTAAGTCAATTTAAGGAAATCACCACTACACAGTCCACTCTGCTCATAAGTAAACACAACCACACTTAGGCCTTGGAGGAAGATCATGTGGTGGTCCTACACACTTCTCTCTGCTTCCTGGCTGCCACTGGTTGAGCAGTTTTCCTCCTGCAGTCCTACACTTTATAGCCAGCTGTCCATTGACTGAATCTTCTGAAACTGTGATTCAAACAAGTATTTTATTCCACCAACAGGAAGGCTGACGAACACAAAAGATGAAGAATCGTAAATCAGATTCCTTGAGTCTGATAGAGTCTGATACACATTTGATGTAAATATACAATGCAAAGCATTAAAAGTTTATTGATATATTTTCCATTTTTTTTTTTTTTTTTTGTCTTTTTGAGACAGGGTCTCACTATGCAGTTCAGGCTGGCCTCGAGCTCACTTTGTAGCTCAGGCTGGTCTCGAACTCGCAACAATCCTCCTGTCTCAGCCTCCCGAGTGCTGGGATTACAGGCATGCGCCACCACGCCCGGCCTAGCTGCAAGTTTGTTGAGTTACAGGTTCTAAGACAAGACACAACTGGACTTAGAGGAGCTGTAGAAGAACCTTCAGTGTTTTTTTCTTCATTGTGATTATTTCACACACATTTTCCTCTCTGCTTTTAATAGCCCTACTGTCAATAAGGTAAATACATATTCTACAGTGGGTAATCTTGTTTTTATTAACAATTTACTGATTTATACATACTCATTTATATCAGCCGAAATGTCTGCTACTTATAATTCCTTGAATAAAACTAACACTTAGACCAACAATTTTTGAAGAATTTAGTTGATACTCTCAACACACACACACACATACACACACACACACACACACACACACACACACACACACATATCCCTAAATTCTTTACAGGGTATGGAATGTTAGATATATTTTCAAGATAATACTAAGATGTTTCACTTCACACTGCTTTCTCGAATGGGCAGTAGCTGTCCAAAGGCTGCCTCGTCACTCATCATCATTAGCACATCATCACTCTTAAGAACTAATAGAATGTTTACTTGATATTCTTTTGTTTTCAAACTTTCTGCTTTAATTTCTAGTATGACAAGTATCAGTGGATATAACCTATATAAACAAAAGCTCTTTGGGATCCTTACTAGTTTTTAAGGAGCAAAGGGAACCCAAGACCACAAAAATTGAAAACTTCTACCCTAAATTATGGTTGAATAACATATTGGGTAATAATCGTATATAACCGAGGCATAGAAAGAATGCATACTGCCCACTCTACTGTTTCCAGAGTTCTATGAGGATTCACTTATTCAAGGTATGTATTAAGAATCTTATATTTTAACATTTATTCCATAAATAAAAACAGAATAGGCAAAGTTCAGGTCTTTATCCTTTAGATAGAGCATGTTCAAGTTCCATTCTGGAAGAATGTTCATAAGTCAGAGTCATTAAGTCTGACAGAGTGAGTCTTACACACATTTGACATAAATATACAATGCAAAATATTAAAAAAAAAATCAAGCACACCCTCAAAAATACTACAATAAACTATTTTTACTTTTAGAGTTACCTTGTAAGGTAAACACATATGCTACTTCCATGATTTGTTTGCATCTACAAATATTTGTTATGCAGGGTCTGTATCTGTAAAAGTTTGCAACTTGAATTTTCATTAAGTCAGAGACTCATATTGCACTGTAATCCTGATATATGTAAGTGATAGTTAATAATGCAACAAAGCACTCTGTATGTTCAGGTGCCAAGATCAATAAGCATAGATAATTTATACAGCAGAATTCACCTATTATTATTATTTTCTATATTTTAGGGAAGGGTCTACAGGGTGTTCAGGGTCTCATTACTGGATCGGACTCATAGTAATTCTCTTTTTTACAGTCTCCCAAGTGCTGGGATTACAGGCACACACCACCACACCCAGTCTTAATTACTGGCTCAGTAAACCCCGGGGGCAGGGTCAGCACTATAGACCCGGGGATCAAATGCCTAGCCCCTGTGCCTGCTTGCAAGTGCTTTAATCTGAGCTATTTGGCAGCCCTTATACACAGCAGAATTCAAAAAGAAAAGAGTCAAGGTAACCTGGTGTTATTAGGGAACTAGGGAGAAGTAGGTGGGTCAGACATGGCAATGCTGGAAGACTAAAACTGGAAACAAGGACTAGACTGAAAAGGATGGTGGACAGAGAATATAGAGTCTAGTCTTTGGTTAGCCTAACTGGCAGTTACAGGAGGTTTTTTATTTTTTAGCATCAATGATGTGTTGCAGCATATTAAACGGGCACTTTTAGGTGAGACAGGTCAGATCAGTAAGTAGGCTTTTGGGGATGCTGTAACAATGCATGTATGAGGTAATGAGAATCCAGTAAAAGAAGAGATTTATTTTAGACATGACTAAATTTGTAGGAAGGTTAAAAACCACACTTACAGACTGCTTGAAGCTTATGGAAAATGAAAGCCAAAAATTATCATCTTGAGAAATGTGAGGGATAAAAATTCAAACAATTCCACAAAGTGGTAATGTAGAAAGTATCACCATCTACTCAAAAGATGTTCTAATAAAACAAATGGCTGAGTACAGTTGTGTAGGCTGGGAACTGCATGAGGCTGCAACATCTGAGAGAATACACGTTACTGAAGGCATTTTAGAATTGAATATGCATTTATAATGTCTTTCAGCTGAAGGCAGTGAAATACCTTGGGGAAAGGGTACTTTCTTCCAATTTGCACAGGTACAGTATGAGCTTGTGACAGCTTTATTGTGACCAACTTAAAAGTCAGAATATAAAAGAGACAGGGGCAAAATTTATCCCTGTTTACTTTTCTCTGCCAATTCATGTACATTATCATAATCAAGTCGATGCACTGGTTTCCATATGCTAAGTTCTCCAAATTGATGGAAAAGTCATAGGGTCATCCTTAGAAGAGATTACCTACAGGCCATCAAAGCAGACAGAAAAGGTCCCTAAGTGCAACTGCAGTGCAGCAAGCAACTGCTGTAGTATAGCAGTACATATAATCCTAAAAGGTGCAGGAGAGGAGTGCATTTTCACCTAAGAGGATTTGGGGGACCTTCTGTGATTGATGGATTGAAAGAAAAGGCGAGGTTTGAGTTGAGTGCTAAGAGATGGAAAGGAGTCAGCCAGGCAAAAGAGCAGAGAAAGGCATTCTAAGCACAGGGAACAGCAGCAAAACTGAGTATAAGTCATCTTTCAGGAAAACAACTCCAGCTATTATTACGGTTTATATCTTGATGTCCCCTCACCCCAAAGCCTCTTGCACTCATAGCAAGGGCTTTGGGAAGGTAATTTGATTAGAGTTTACAGTTCTCTTGCTGATGGGAGGTGGGTGTCTGACTGGAAGAAGGAAGTCATTGGAGGTGTGGTCTGAAGGGTGTGCTTTCTCCCTAGCTCCTCCCTTCAGTCTCTCCTTTCCACCCCCATGCCAGGAGCAGCTGTGCTATCCTGCCTCCCTGCCAGCTGACCATGGAGTATAAACAGGAGCCCAAAAATCCTTTCCTTGTGGGTGCTGGGTTTTGTGTTTCAGCAACAAGAAAAGTGACCAAGTGAGTACTTTTGTGTGGATGGAGAGAACACGGTTGGGGATGAGGTAGAAATAAGAAGTGCTATTAGGGCCAATCAATGACAAAAAGACCACTGCAAGGACTTTTAATTTGAAGGCAGTGGGGAACTACTAATGATTTGAAATAGGTTAATAATACAGTTTGGGTTTGTACTGCGGCAAAACCACACCACAAAAGAGGTGAAGATATTAACAGAAGATTCCTCTAAAAGCTAAGTGAGTGGGTAATACTTGAAAGAATTAACAACTGGGACCACCTCTTATTGAGAAGTTTTTGCACGTTAAAAGCTAAGTGAGGACGTTTTGAAGAAGATGGGAGAAACTAAGAAGTACTGTCATGATCAGGTGAATAGATGACAGAGTGACACAGAGGAGTCTAAAACATTTCCCATTATTTTACAGAGAAAACTTATCTGTGAACTTTACTATATATCTGTTTATTTTATTTTATTTTTAATAAAAAGGGTTTTAAATGCTATGCAGTCATTAGTAGCAACTTTTGTAGGACTCTGCCTGCCCTGTGACTGACCCGGCAGGAAATGCAGAAGCTCGCATGTACCGGGTGAAGTAGTTTAGCTCAAGGAAGGTCT
>PVKA01030568.1:0-27180 GCA_004027165.1 Ctenomys sociabilis | reverse complement strand
TCTCTCTCTCTCTCTCTCTCTCTCTCTCTCTCTGTTAGTAAACTTAAACCTAGAGCTTTGAGTATGCTAGTCAGAAACCGAGACAAATCTCCAGACTTTATCTTATTTTTAAATATTTTTTATTCATCTTAATGAGAAAAAAGATAAAATACCAATGAAACAGTTTCAAAACAGGTTAGTAAGACAGTTACAATAATTAATACATTGCATATTATTGTCTTCATAGTAGTCATTCAAAGGACAAGATGCAGACATGATATCTTGTCTAAACAATATTAGTACAAACCTTTCTTCTCCTTGAACTAAGAAAAAAGTAGCTGTAAATCTATACTATCTTGTATATACATATATATTTTTCCCTACAAAATGGTCCTTCATTTATATCCCTCTTTTTTGTTTTGTTTTGTCAGAGATGGGTGTAGAGAAGCTGTATTTGGAGAAGTCTTTAAAGGACCTTTTCATACTTGTTGCCAGTCCAAATATTGTAGGAATGTGAATTCAGCAAAATAACCCAATATAGTCCAATAGTCCGTAATAGTACTGAGTTATCAACACAGCTGGCAATTGTACAAAGTTGTTGACTTGAGCCTTTTACAGCTCAGCATATTAATATAACTTTACTTTTTATATCTCGTGGTTACACTTTGCTTCTGGATGGTTAAGGCCAAGTTAAAGCAAGCCCTTTATTTTAATTACTTTTAAAGTCTAAATATTTGTGGCTTTTCCTTTTAATAGCATACTTCCAAACAGAGCAGGATTACAAACACCCATGCACACCTTTGTTTTCTAGATTCTTCCTCAATCTATCTCAGTTAATATCAAATGCTCCAAATATCTTTCAGCAAAAAAAGGAATGTCTTTCCTCTATTTTATCTTTTGCACTTCCTGTCAGGCTTTTTTTTTCTTATAACAGGATATTTTTGACTTACAGAAACGCAGGCAGTACTCCAAAATCTCTTTAGAAAATTCACTCTTATCCAGATTATAGTTAAAATTTGCTGACTAAAAACTTTAGAGGCTTGAATAAGATTCAGGCAACTGAGGTGAACTCAGCCCTAAACGTCTGGGGATGCGTTGGCACTAATGTCACTCCAATGAGTTTAGCCAGGCAGGGTCACTGTCTACTCCCATCCCTCCTTTCTTCTAGGTAGAGAGAGGAGAGACTAAAAGCTGTTTAGGGTCTATGCTTTCGCTCCCAGAAAACAAGTAAAAATTAGAAAAGGCAAGAAACTATAATCCAAGTTTCAAACAAGAATTGGGTCCAAGTGCAGCCCTTTCCACCTTGGTACGTGTTTTCCCATCACACAAATGGGTCTGCCTCGCACATATGCGTAAGTGTGCACAAATGACCCGAGCCTTGTCTCGAATCGCTTGTTTCTGTTTCTTCATCATCTATGTGAATTTATGTTCATCTCTTTCCATGCCTTCCCTGTCTCTGTATCTTTATTTGTACTTAGAAATATGAATTGCTCAGCTATTTGTTTTGGTATTAGAAGGGTCCCAAAAACCAGCACAAAACAGAAAAGCTGAGTTGACAGAGGCAGGGTTTTCCTTCAAATCCAAGTGTAAGTACATACACTTGAGGTCATCTTCTTTCTCCACACTCTGTCCATTTAAAGACAGAGATAAATGTGTTTCAGCGAATGAAGCGTGTCACTCCCAACAGTTGGAAAAATGCAAGTGCAGGGAAAGCAGGCAAGAGGGAGAAACACACTTTGGACAGAAAGGGGTCAGTTTTGGGTCCCCAAGAGCTAATGCAATGCCTGGCATACCTGGCAGTTTGTTAAATGAATGAAGAAACAAAAAATAATTGATGCATGTATACACATTGTCCTCACTTAATAACCTACCTGTTTAGCAACTGTTTGAACTTCTGACCCATTGCTCAGACTTAAGACCTGTCTTTTATTTCTACAGTTCTGTACATCTTTATAGAGCCTCAATGTCTTTCTGGATACAGCATACCTTGTTTGTACAGCACTGTAATTTGTGCTGATAGCATTGTATAGTACAGCACTGTAGTCTTATGTCCTGGCACACATTACAGTAGGATATGGAAGAGTTATGCAAATAAAAGCAAAGTCATCAAGTGGGGCTTCCTTTGACCATTTCTTTGTTCAAAGTACACTAATGGACATCCTCTACACAAGTCCGCAGTCAGTAGGCAATTTAATGACCAAAATAAAGGAACAAAACTCAGTTATTAAACAAGGGGAATCTGTATTCTTGTAGGAGAAGTAGGATATGTATTGAAGTGTCTGTTATCAAGGTGATAGATAAGAAAAATGGAAGGAATTATTTCCACTGTATAAAATGTGGGGAATTCCAGATTTTTTTTAAACACCACAGAAAAAGATGTGAGGGTGAGAAATATGAGATACCAAGATCGTCCACAAAGAACATGAGACTTTTCTTTTGTCAAGATGATAAAATGCATGAAGGAGACAAGAGTAAGGGCTGGAGATGTAGCTCAGAGGAACAGTGCTTGCCTGGCATGCAGAAGCCCTGAGTTCAACCCTCAGCACCACCAAATAGACCACTGACAGCCTCTCGGTATTAGCCATTTGTCAGGAAATGAAGTCACTAAAGCTAAACACGGCATTCACAGGGTCAGCGATGCATTAATCTAACAGTGTCAGGGTGAAATGGGAGGAGGAAATTCTGAAAATGGTCAACAGGATGTGGTTCTCCCTGCACTGATTTCTCATTGTGAACTCTGCCTCCCCAAGTTTGATTTTTACAGCTAAAACAGACACTCTTTTCTCAAGCAAACATTGCCATTTTTTTTCTTTTCTTTCTTTTTTCTTGTTGGGAGGTGGGTACAAGGAATCAAACTCAGGACTTTGCACTTGCTAGAAAAGTACTTTGCCACTGAGCGACATCCCCAGTACCTTTTCTAACTTTATAAACTTACAACAGATGACTAAACATATTGTGGAAAGGATATTGATGAGATATGAAAAATTACAGTGTCCAAAAATTGAGGAGATGGGAGACAGAGAAGACTCAGGACTTCAGAGCAGTTTTTGACATGTCTCTGCTGGCAAGAGCAGTACCTCATTTAATCATTTCAAACTCTATGATGTTAAAAAAAGACCTCTGAATTCAGGGAGACCTGGCTACTGGCTGCTTGACCGGCATGGTGCCACTGCTTATGTCTGAGAGCAATATCACTTATCAGTTATGTCCAATAAATCTTCGGGATCTTTCATGGCATGGGCTCTAGAGACAGCCTCAATGGAGGGAAGAAAGTTGGTGCATGAAATGAGAACTACTTCTCACTGCAGGGATCAGGTGCGGCGTAGAGATCTGTCGCATCGCCTGCACTGTCTGCTGAGGGAACATCCCCATCGTGATGCCTAGAATCACTGGTGCTACCTACTTTTGAGTTAAATTATGTAGAAATAGTACAATCATAATCCCACCTACACCTTTGCGTCTTGGAATGATATTACCTGTTAGGTAGGTCTGCTCATGAATCTCTGTGATACTCAAGAGCTCAGCATCCTGCTGTTGGCAGCTTTTCCTCGCCTGTTGCCATGTCAGTGCAGATTTGGAGTTGATTTGGTAAAGGATGCTGGTCAGTGGATCTTTAGTCCACAATCTTTCACTGCCCTCAACTGCAAAAGAAGTAAAATGGAAATTTCTGAGTTTAGTTTTTTTTTTTAAATCTATTTATTTATCCACATACATAAGTGGATGCAACTTGAAGATATACTCCACATGCATAAATATTGTATAGTCTCCCTAGTGTACAAACTCAAAGGAAGAAATAAAAATTGAAAGGTATAACACAATTAAATGGAAAGTGAGAATTTAAGGATTAAACAACAAGAAGAGGGCAAGGAGAAAAGCTAGGAAACATGACAGGGGCAAAGCCACGCATTTATATGCACAAGATGGTTAAGGCAATGATCCTGAGAATCTTCAGCAAGTTTTTGAAACCCAGCAATTAATTGGTAGGATTCTCACCCTGACTAACTATGTGCTGATACCTGTGAACTAAGCAACTGCACTGAGAATAGCAATGTGTGATGCTAGAGCCATGCTTGGAATGCCTGTCATTCTGGTCTCCTAAATGTGTACTGATTCTAATAGCATGTCAATTACTGCTATACTCTCTCTCAAGTAAATGTTTGTCTAAAAAAAAAAGGTAATAAATGAAAACAAGAGACAAGAAAAAAATATCATAGAACTGTCTGAGTGTCCTGCTGCAATGTTGATTATGCTTAGATTTGTAAATTTCTGTTGAAAAAACGTGTAATTATTTTTTTTCACACTCTATAGGGAGTTAAAGTTTAGGTTTTCCAATGATAGTTGGAAAATACGCATTCCATGTTATATCTAAGGCATTTGGTATTCAGACAGATAGTAATATTAAGCTCAACTGCTTATGTTATAGGGTAATAATATCATTAAGCTTCTCTTCTGGAGCGCTAACAACTTAAGTTTTCAGAGCAAAAATTAGAGAAAAAGAAGGGCTACAAGGATAGACATTTTGGCCCTAGCCTTTCAAGGTCAGTGAGGACTCAGGTCATAGGAGAGCCTGTATTGTAACATCCTGTAACTCAGTGGTGTCCCAAATTTTCTGTTCAAGGAGAATATGAGGTCACAGAGGAAAGTGATCAATGATGGAGAGCCTAAGGAGAGTAACCTAGAGAGAAAACATTCTCTCAGACTTTCACAGAGAACAAATTGGTCAAGCAATGGCCATGACTCGTCCATAAGGCTTACACTGACAAAACATGTACAAACTGCTGTACAGGGTTTGAGAGTAAATCCTGAGGGGATTTGACTAACCTTGTCAGATACAAAAGTTACATTTCTTGTTATATAGGTCTTTCTTTAACTTGGTCTCAACCATCCAGCAGAAAAGTATAAATACAAGATATAAAGAGTAAAGCCATATTAATATGCTGAGCTATAAAGGCTCAAGTCAACAATTTCTGACATTGCCAGTCCTGTAGATAACCCACTACTATTATGATCTACTGGACTATATTGAAATATTTTGCTGAATTCATGCACCTACAATATTTGAATGGCAATGGAATACCCATCTCTGACAAAACTAAATAAAAAAGGGGATATAAATGACAGACCATTTTTGGGCCGGGAGATAGCTCAGTACAATAAGTGCTTGCCTAGCAAGCCCAAGTGCCTGAGTTCAATCCCCAGTTATGCCAATAAATAAATAAATAAATAAATAAGTAAATAAGTAAATAGAGCACCATTTTGTAGTGCAATATATTATCTGTATATAGAAAATAGGATAGATATACAGCTACTTTTTCTTAATTCAGTGAGAAAAAAGATTTGTACTAAGACAGGATATCATGTCTGCATCTTGTACTCTGAACAACTACTACAAAGACAACAGTATGCAATATATTAATTATTGTATCTGTCCTACTAACCTGTTTAGAAACTATCTCATTGTTGTTTCTTTCTCAACAAAATTAATTTAAAAAATAATAATTTTTAAAATGTATGTATTTATGTATGTATGCATTTATTTATTTATTTGGTACAGGATCTTACCTCACAGCTCAGGCTCATAGCCTCCTGCCTCAGCTTCTCCAGCCCTGGGATTACAGGCATGTGCCACCCAGCCCAGTTTCAGTTTCTGACTTAGCATGGGGCCAGCATGCAGTACTTGGGATCAAATCCTGGTCCTCCTGCTTGCCAGGCAGGCACTTAGACTGCTGAACTATCTCTCTAACCCAACTCATCAAGGAAAATATTTTTAAGCCATCCTAACAGCATGATTCTCAAACTATTATATTTCTCTTTCTTTCACTTTTTTCTTTTTTTTTTTCAATTATTTTAAAACCATTTGGATTTCATTCACTCTTGAAATGAATGAGTTGTTCAAAGTATCAGCTCATTCTGTCTCTGCCCAAAAAAGTGCATTATAGATGTGCTGATAAAAATTTAAACCTGAAAAATATATATGTCCACTAATAGATACGAGGGGGATGGAAGGAAGGAAGGAAGGAAGGAAGGAAGGAAGGAAGGAAGGAAGGAAGGAAGGAAGGAAGGACTGGCCAGATAGCTCAGTGGACTACTGCAAGTGCCATGCTGGCTCTGCCCCCAGGGCATGCTGAGACAGGGAGTGAGACTGGGCGTAGTCACACATGCCTGTAATCCCAGTGCTTGGGAGGCTGAAAACAGGAAGACCATGAAGAGTTGGATTTACATAATGAGACCCTGCAGACCATGTACTAAATATAAATGAATGAATGAATGAATTTGAATGAATGAATGAATGAATGAAGCCTCTTCTCTCTTGGGTCAGGCAAATTGGGAAATAAGGCAAATATAAAGATGAGAATGAATTAGCCAAATTTTTTTAGTTCTGAGGATTTAACCCTGGTACTTTACAATGAGCAACATTCCCAAGCCCTTTCTGTTTTTATTTTGAGACAGATTGTCCCTAAATCACTAGGTTGCTTAAGCTGGGTTTGAACTTGCAACCTCCTGTTTCAGCCTCCCAAGTAGCTGAGATAATAAATATGAACCACAGTGCCCTGCTCAACAAATAATATTGGGAATAGAGAGAGGATACAATTCCCAATATGTTCTACAAACAGAGACTACTGGTAGGAAAGTAGATAAATATTATTTATAGCCATTTATATGCAAAATGTTTGAGTAGTTAGTAAAGAAATGAGATTTTCTATATGGGACAAGTCACAAAAGAAATCATCTCTTCACTTATTTGAAAGGAAGAAAGAAAGGATTATGCAATTTCTCAAAATCCCTGAGAGATACTCAACAGGCTGAAGAATGCAGTTTACTCTAAGAACACACCCCATGCTGTTGGGCTTCCTAACCTGGACTCAGCTCTGTTTTGTATGTGATGGCCATAAACTTTTATGTCCTACACGTGACCACACCCTGCGATAGGAAATTTGTAGTATGTGTGCATCAAAAAGGGAAAAAAAACTATATTAGAATGTGATTCTGACAACAACACAACTATTGATAATTTTTGTGTCTATATGATACTCAGATCAAATCACACTAGGCAAGCTCTCTATATCTCCAGCCCTAACATAATCATAAAGTCATGTTATATAACAATGAATTTCAATTAGCAATGTTAAACAAATTTGCCTGAGACTTCATAAGTTTGATATCATTGCAAATGAGACCATCAACCTGAGACTTATTTGGAATATATTTGAAGTACAAGATGGTTTAAGAAAATATTTTTTAGAAATTCAGAAGTTTTATTTATAATATAGTAGAAAATGTAAGAGATGCGTAAAAGAATTATTTCCATCTTCAGAAATAGAGGAAAGGGATATAATTAAAGATGAAAATTCAATTGACTCTTTGTTTAAAGAAAATATGTTTCGCATTTTAAATCAAGGGATTAAAACAACTCTCAATGAATTTGTATGTTTTCTGACTGTAAAACATCATTGTCAGGGTTCCAGCATCTACCATAAACCATACAACTCATGTTGAAAACTAAAGTTGCAAAGTATAGGAAACTGAAAGCAGGGTCTTTTCCTCTTCCTATTCTCATATTTTAATGTCTCAATAGAAGGAAAACACGATGCTAAACAATCCCAAGGACAATGACAAGCACATACTTAGGGTCAATAACTGGTACATCATTTTCCTCTTTTGAACCTACTGATTTTAGGCTAATATAAAATAAAATCTTCTTTGAAAGGGACATAAAATGAAAGAGACTATGAAATTACAAAGCCTTTTTGGCATGAAATTTGTAAATTGTGCTTTAATTTAAATGTGAAATCAACCAATGCTTTAATTTGTTACAGTTAGTTTGCTTTTATATTTAACAGAGAAAAGTGTATAATTTGGTTTTGGAAAATAATTATTCTATGGATATACTTGGGATTCTGTTCCAATATACTGCTCTCCCCACTTTAGGAGAGAAAATGATCCAAGATCTCCAAGCTTGTGAATTTTGTGATTAGGAGTTTATCCTTTGTCATCCAGATTTCATTCATTAAATCACACATCCATCCAGCTTAGCTGGGGAACACGATATTAAAACCCAAGAAATACGTACTTTTTTCCCTCACAGATTTAGAAAATACCATTCCTACTAAGTGAAAGAGAATAGGGCCTCAGACAAATAAACAAGTACTGCTTTATCTTTTAAATTTACAAAAAGGTAGAGAAGAGTTCCATTATGTTTTTCAGCAAAAAGATTTATTGTGCAAAAATTGGACATCTATAAACCTTTAATTGGAATCAGATGTCTAAATGTTGACAGGCGAGCAGCATGTAAGAGAGGGCTGTCGCAATGAACCAAAAGCCTGTCATCTTTACAGGCGACTGCTCAAGAAAGACAATTACAACGGTTAGTGGACCTGAGAAATCAAAGTTACTCTCAGTGGGATAATTAGGGGTGACGAATCTCAATAGATGAGTAAGGGCCGTTCTTTGAAGCCTGGCTTCAATTTGACAAATGATGATAATTTTGTCCTGGCACATGAGTTTCTGGGTGGAATTGTGGTGACAAAATTTAGTAAGAAGTGAGGCAGCCACAACCGTCCTGCACTACACTGCGTGTCCATACCTAGCCCCTGCCCCTGGGCAAGTACAGAGCTCTGGGTGATGCCAGGAAGTGAGCTGCTCCAATTTATTCTGCAGCAGCAAGTCAAAGGGTAGGAAGTTTAGGAAATGAGAAACTGGCAGCAGAAGGGTGTGTGCGAGGGGAAAGTGAAGCAAAGAATTTGCCCTTTCCTCGCTCCCAGGCCCAGCTCCATCTCCCAGCACAAAGGCCCACCTCCACCCCACCTAAAAGCAGCTGCACTGTCTCTGTACAGGTTCTCAACCAAGAATTTGAAGCTGTGATGCCACTCGCATAACTGTATGCCACTAACACTCAAATCTTCATTTCTAAAAGACCTGAATGCACATAAATTGTCCAATTCTATTGATTCATAAATATGTTAAATTAAATGATACACTTTTTAAATTAAGCTGAAGAAAGACATGATTAATATCATTTTCACCATGAGAGGTCTTTTCCATTGTACTATCACAAAGTGCAGGAGCTTGGTCATGTCTCTCATCCAATGAACCACAGTGACGGTAGAACTTAAATTCTGCTTTTGATCTGTGGCTTGATGAGGTTAAACCCATTAGGGGCAGAGAGGAATGGAGCACCTATCTCCAGCATAGAGTTTAATATTGCACGGTACATAGTATCTGCAATAGTCTTAGAAAATAACTGACATTTGGCAAAAATCTGAGGGGTCATTTGATACAAGGACAACTGGGGTACAGTCTAATCTTAACAAGAACTCAAGTGGCTGGTGGGATAGGTCAGCAGACTAGAGCACCTACTGAGGCAAGCTTAGGTAAGCACAAGGACCACAGTTCAGTTCCTGGCACCACACACCATGCTGTTCCCGCCCTCAGGGGTATTGAGCTGGCCACAGAGTCCGAGTGTAGTGGCGCATGCCTGCAATCCCAGTGCTGGGGAGCTGAAAGCAGAAGGGTCAGCGCAAGTTCAAGCTGCATAGTGAGAACCTGCAGCAATCAAATACATTAAAAATAATAATAATAATAATACACATCAAAGAGCCCAGAACTGAGAGAAGTTTGTGTTCTAGGCTTCAGCCAACATGAACCACCTTGTACTAAAAGGGAAAAAATAATATCTATAAAGAGTAATGGCAGGGAACAGTGGGTTAATCCATGTGAATGACTTTGGGAGGAAAATGGTCCAGATAAACCCAGATCTTCTTACCTCCTAGCCAAAGCTAACATGCCAGATTTCTCATGTTTGGTGCTTACTTACATTTCATAGGGCAAAATCCAAACAGCTTATTAGAGTCGTAGTCTGTAGTGGTTCCACACCAGAGCCACCCATCTGACCGGCCAGCGCTGGTGCAGTCTGCGTACCACTTGTTTTCAAACTTGAATGGAAATGCACAGGGAGCTCCATTTGCATTGCCCCGGAGAGTGTAAATGGCTACGGAAGCAATGATGTACGATCAGAATCAGGGTGAGAGTTCTGAATACTGACCTGCATGCAAGAATCTGTCTTCTCTTCTAATCACAATTAGTATACCTACACAAGAAAGGCCCCTCAGTCCTGCAACCTATATTCTGGTCTTTGCTGGACACCTCCAGCAAACAATATAGGAACTACTTTTCCACTTCTGTTGGAACAGATTTTCCTCCTTCCTCTTACAGAATAATTATAGTCACTTTCATTGACACCAGGGTTAACTTCTGCATTTCCTCCAAAACAGGGGAAAGGCCATCCTTCCTCTTGGTTAAAATCATATCATTCTTGAAGCGTTAGGCTGAAAATAACTTTAAAGATGTGCAGCCCAAGCACACAGGGAACATTTACACTCCCTTCAATCATTTCCTGTCTATCTTGTCCCTGTAATAGTGATTATGAGGAAGGGTAGGAATTTTGGCTAGTTCTCTTATTCATATCATAAGAAACTACTCAAAAACCATCAGATACTATCTACCATTTCTCTTTTGAAAATCAGAATTCAAAAAATTCAAATGCAAAGTTCTGCATTCAGCTAGAAAGGAACATTGAAACAAATGTGCAAACATCAGGGTTTTTCCCTTTTTTTTTTTTTTTTTTTTTTTTTGTACAGGGAACTGAACCCACATTCAGCTCTATCTCCAAAGCTATTTGTTTGTTTGTTTGAGCAGACTCTTAAAAACTTGCCAAACTGCTCAGCATGGGCTTGACCTTGTGGTCCTCCCACCTCACCCACCCAGAGTGTTGGGATTACAGGAGTATACCTCACACAACCAGAACTGCTGCTGCCAGTGGTCTGGCTGAAACCAAAAAGATTAGAGAAACCCGTAGGTATTTCCACTGACTCTAAACACTCACTCTTCAGAATCTTTGAAGTCTTTATCTTTCTAGGGTTTCCCACTTTAGCTTGACTTTGTGCTACCAGTTGACATTCAGTGTTTTTCCTAGATAAGAATTCTTAATCACATTCAGAGATTTTGTGGTTGAGAAAATTCTTAAAAGACACTTAGTCACTGAACTAATAAGAACTTTTAAGACAAGTAGAACATATTAAGGACACAAGAAATGTTAGTTCCTTCCCTCTCTGTCATTTTTCTTTCACTCATTATACTTACGGTACCTAGGTTTAGTTTTACCTCAAAATTATTTTTTTATCAGTGAGCTAGTTGTTAATAACTTTAAAATGTTCTTCTATCACTAGTTCCACCAAGTTACATGGCTAGTCTTCCCAACCATTAAGTGTATATGTTATGTGTTACATCCTGAAAGACGCTTGACAACACTTGATCACTGAGATACCTGTACCTTTCTATGAAGAAAACTCATAAAGACCTCCCTGCAGTTAGTGGCATTATTCATTAAGTTGGTCAGGAAAACTTGTCACTGGGTTCACAGATGCCCCTAGAGGGCTCTTACAGGACTAACTCAGCTTATTTAATAAGTACCAATCCACTCCACGTACCAGGCAATAGCAAGACTGAAAGAATGGAGTTCCACAAAGCCGCATCATTATCAAATCCTATAACTGCAGCCAAATTACTCTTGCACATGTGCTCCAAAGTTCCAGATGATTCGCTAACCCATCCAAGTCTACAGCTCTGATTTTATTATTCTAAAATAACTACAGAATCAACCAGAGCTATAGCTCATATTGTCAGCAGTTCTAATGTACATTCTGTTTAATGGTTCTCAAGAACACTCTGAGGGTATAGATCCTCCAGCCGGAGTGTTTTAAATACTGGGAGGTCAATAGAGAGTAGGAAGCAGGTGATCAGTGGACTATCTGCATTCGTATCACTCAGCGCCACATAAAAATGATTTGAAACACTACTGGGCCTTTCCCCTCCTGTGCTAATTCAGAATGGGAGGGTGGGCTGGAGATCTACATTCTTAACAAGCCCTCCAAATGATTCTTAGGCATCCTGAAGGATGACAGCAACTCTTCCAAACCTTGCACAACTTTGTCTCACAACATACAAGAGAACAGAGAGAGTGGGAGATGAGGAGCTGTGGT
This sequence comes from Ctenomys sociabilis, assembly GCA_004027165.1. Taxonomy (NCBI): domain Eukaryota; kingdom Metazoa; phylum Chordata; class Mammalia; order Rodentia; family Ctenomyidae; genus Ctenomys; species Ctenomys sociabilis. The sequence goes on along the minus strand of PVKA01030568.1, from coordinate 15,163 downwards.
GTGTTAGTCACAGTCTTCAGCAACTTGGATTCTTCAACTAGCACAACTGCTCCATCTGTGGAAGTTGGCTCAGTCAAGTTTGATTTACCATCATCTTGTCCTTTAATTTACTATTGATTTTCTTCTACAAGGTCGTATTACTCGAGCTGCCTCTTACAATTTCCAGTTCAGGCACTATGTTCAATAAATGACTTCAAATGACTTTTCGGAGCCTTACTCTCACACTACTTTAATTTCAATTTGGACTGTCCCTGCAAATGGAAAGCTAACAAATTATCTGCCTATAAAAACTAAATTCTTGTGCTTTGTCTTGGCTGGAATAAGTTAGGTTCAACTCGTCCTACCAATCCCAGTAACAAAATAATTTGGAAATGCATATATGTTGTCCCAGAAGGACAGAAAAGGATCAGAGGCTCCGTCTCTGAACACGAGGTTGTCTTAGATAACACTTGACAATAACCAAGTATCCAAACTTGAAATAGGGTGCTGCTATCTTCTGACTCAAAAGACCAGCCTTTGTCCACAGCTTTAAGTTCCTTTGTATTTTTATTTTGTTTGGGGACAGCCACCAGAACACAAAAGTTGGCCAGGATAGAAAAATACTAAATACACTGATTTTGTTTAACCATCAAGAGCTCAAAAAGCCAACCACAATACAATAATTTTCCATCACATCACTGCTGCCATTTTCAGAGACAGTTAACTAAATACAGTGCATGTTAATTTATTAGCTAACTCCTCAGCTTTTCTAGTCTGGCTATTAGAGTGACAAAATAAATCAGAAACACTTAGAAACCAAAACTATCAGGGAATTTGTTAAAATTTCACTATGCACAATTTGAATTGATAAAGAATATTGTTCAAAGGATCATTTGTCTAGGAAAAGCTTAAAGAAAAAGAGTAGTCTGGCTAGACTACTCTTTATTTATCACTAACACTTATAAATTCAAAGAGGAAGATGTAAGTCAAAGGTTCCAGTGAAAGTGGTTTTCTGAAAATCATTACCAATTTGAAAAAATAGAGAAATTCAAAAGTAATGTAATATTAACACAGGTAGCTAAAATGTTATTCAGGAATTTTTATCACATTTATTCAGTTTCATATTCTAGGACACAGAAAAACTCAAAGCACAAAGGAAAAGGATCAGTTAACATTTCCAATATAAACCATAAGACAACATAACTATTTTCTTACATTATAACTCAGAAAAAAAAAAAAAAAAGCACACTAAGGTTAAAAAAGAAAGCCAAGTTTCTCACCTTCGTAACCTCTGGAACACAAATCATCTGTGGTTCCGTAGATCTTCCACCGACTCCATAAGCCAGAGCCCTTGTACAACATAATATTCTTTTCTTGTTTGTTACCATAATTAAAATATAGATCTTCATCCTTGATCCCAAAAAGTGTGTCATTTTTGCACTCCCATTTCTGAATTTCACTTTTGGAGTTGCAGGGATAAAGGGTGACTGGAACCCAATCAGTTTTTGATGGTACCCCCAAGCATAATTTAAAAGCCATGCTCATGACCTGGCTGGGGGACACCCATCGGAATTTCTGTGCTTGAGCGTCCTGGTTGCAAGAAGCGGTCTGGACTGCAGTGGGGCTGACTGCTTCTACGCAGCGCTTGTGATCTTCATTATAGATTAAGAATTGTCTTGTGTCTGTCAAAAAAGAAGAAATAAAACAGAGCTAAGTGCAATTACATGACAAGCAAAACAGCCTAGGTCAAGGGTCTCCTTCCTTTTGAGTTCCATAAAGATTTAGGAGTACAGGAAATGAGGAAGAGGTAACCAGACCAGAGCCAGCTCATCTTCTTCCAGGTCAAGCTGGAAGATGGAGGGCGGGACTGAACTGCTGGATCTGCCAGAGTGAGCATGTAGCCACTTCCCACGCCAACCAGATGTTCCAGACATTATGAAGAGCCTTTGGAAAAGGCCCACCTTACATACAGTGAACTGCAAATAAGAAAAAATTAACAGAAGGGAAGAATATTAATCTGAGAAAAGACATTTGGTGATTGAATACAGAAAGCTGTAAAATTAAATACATGAATTTCCCAGAACAAGATTTTGTCTTTTATTATTATTATTATTAATTTATTTTAAAGAGAATAGTAAAGTAATAGATAGGGCATGAGAAATGATACACAATTTTAAAAATTAAACAAGATGATAGACATTCAACAATTGTTATATTACACATTATTATCTTCAATGTAGCTGCTCAGATTACAGATATAAACATATAGAACTGGTCAAAGTAAAAATTTTAAGCATTAACTACTACCTTCAAAAAACCAGTAGAGGAGCTGGGAGATAGCTTGGTGGGTCTAAGCGCCTGTCTGGTAAACACAAGGACCTGGGTTTGATCCCCAGTACATGGGCCATGCTGACCCCAAACGGAGCTGGCCACCAAAACCAGGTACGATGGTGCACACCTGTAATCCCAGTGCTGGGAAGGCTAGGGCAGGAGAATCACTACAAGTCCAAGATGCATAGCAAAACCAAATAAATGAGTCAATACATATAAATTAGTAGTACAATCATTTTAGCTATATATATACATACATGATTATTTCCTTTGCTTTTTACCTTTCTTTTCTTTCTCACGTCCCAGTTTTTTATTCCTTTTACTCAGTTTCTTTTCCCCTTACTCTATCTATTACATCTTTCAGAATTTATTTACTCTTTCAGGTTCTTGCACTAGAAAGACAATGTTTACACATTGTCTGATGTGTGTCACTTATGCGTGCAGCCTCTAGTTGCATCCATTTACCTATGAAAGCCTCAGGTTTATCTTTCTTTATAATTGAGTAATACTCTATTGTATAAAACACCACATTTTTACCCATTCCTCAGTTGATGGTCCTTGGGGTTGTTTCCAAGATTTAGCTATGACAAACTGTGCTGCTATGAACATGGGTGCACATATGTCATTGTGGTATGATGTTTGCAATTCTTTTGGGAAAATACCCAGAAAGGTAGTATCTGGGTTGAATGGGACATCTAAGCCTAGTTTTTAGAGGAATGTCCACACTGATCTTCATAGACGTAACAGTCTACATTCCCACCAACAGTGGAGAAGGGTTCTTTATTTCCCACAGCCTCTTCAACATTTGTCATTAGTTAATCTTCTTTTATGATAGCTATTCTTCCTGAGATGAAATGGAATATTAGTGTTGCTTTTATTTGCATTTCTCAAATGACCATGGATGCTGAATTTTTTTTATGTATTTATTTGCCGTTTGTGTATCTTCATCTGAAAAGTATGTATTCATCTTAAATGTTCATTTTTAGATTGGGCAGAACTGGATTTTGAAATGTGAGATATCTGAAATCTTTCTGAGGCAGAAAGATGAAACTTACACACAATTATTCTGCTGATTCGCCTTTGGATTTGTAACTTTCTCACATTTAAAAAAAATATCTTTACTTTAGATAATTTTATCTTCATTTTAAATCCTGCAAGTTTTTGAAATATATTCTTAGTAGCGCAAGTCAGAGCTAGTAAGCTCTGAAACATTGTTGTATTTTGTTTTATTTTTCTCTTCCAACAATAAATAATAAGATTCATGAGGACCTCTGTGGATTGAGACCAGACCAGCCCCTGAGTGAGTCCTTCTGCCGCACTCTTGGGACCCTTTCTGCCCTGCTCTTTCACTCACAAAACCTCCAGTCCTCCCATCCAGCCCAACCCCAGGCCCAGCAAGAGTGTGGGAGTGCTTCTGCACCCCTCTGCACCCCCTGGGCCAGGGGCACAACAGAGGGGCACCACAGGTTCACTGTTGCACCAGAGGGTCACAACAGATTTACTTCCAAGGGCTGCAGCAGGAAGGAGCTGGACACAACAGCTAGACCCAAGCCAGGAATAACTGGGTAAACCCAAACTTGAGAGATTTGTACCCAAATTTCATTAGGTACTAAGGTTATAACTGCACCAAAGTTCTACACCAAAGGTCAGAAGTCAGAGCTATATGAAATGACAAAGAGAAGGAGCAAAATGCAATGTCAGGCCTTGAGCCCATCAAGATGAAGTGCAGAGAACACTAGCTCAGCTGAAATTTATGAATTCATAGTGTCAGAAGTAAATAAGCAACAGCAGAAAGGTATAGAGAAGCTTAAAGTAGAATTAATTTCTGAAATAAAAAAAGAAACCTCTGAATTCATAGCATCTGAAGTAAAGAATCAAATACAGAAACATATGGAGGAAACCCAACCTGAAAAAATTCTGCAAAAGAATTAATAACTGCTTCTACAGAAGACATTAATTAAAAAAGAGGAGATTAGAAAAATGATGGACTCCCTGAATGAGCAATACAGGAAAGAAATAGATCGCATGAAGCAGACAGGAACTTAAAATCTCAACCACCAGCCTGCAAAACCATTTGAGTAAAAGTGAAGACAGAGTTTCAGATCTTGAAGCTGCTGGTGCACCTAATGAAAAGGTAAGAAAAGATCTCTTAAAAACAACTAGGATGCAGGAAAAAATAATTCATCACCTACAAGACGATGCAAAGATGAACAATATGAGACTAATAGGCATCAATGAGAAAGGAATCAATACAAATGATATAAAAAGAATACAGGCAGAAGTAATAGCAGAAAACTTCCCAAACATGAGGAAACAATCTGACATTCAGGTAACTGAAGCATACAGAACACTAAATAACTTCAACCCAATTAAAAACACACCAAGACATATAATAGTCAAGATCCCAGAAATTCAGCACAAGAATAATATGCTGAAAGCCACTAGAGAGAAGAAGCAGATCACATTCAAAGGAAAACCCATCAGAATTACAGCCAACTTCTCTACACAAACCATGAAGGCAAGGAGAGCATGGAGCACAGTGCTTCAATTCCTCTATGAAAATAAACTCCAGCCCAGACTACTATACCTTGCAAAACTCTCTTTCAAGTTTGATGGAGAAGAGAAATACTTCCATGACAAAGAACAACTAAAGAATTTCATGATGACAAAGCCAACCCTTCACAGACTACTGAAAGATGTTTTAGAGAGGGACCAAAATGATCAGAACTCCACCAATGAGAAAAGAAGAAACCCACTAAATAGGGCAAACAATTAAACACAAGACAAAAAGGAGTAAATAAAGACTCATGAGGAAAGAAATCTTCTACATTGTTGGTGGGAATGTAAACTACTGCAACCACTCTGGAAATGAGTGTGGAGACTCCTCAAAAAAAATGAAACTGGAAATTCCCTTTGATTCACCTATCTCCCTTTAAAGTATCTTGCAAAAAGAGTGAAAATCATCTTATTATAGGGACATATGACTATCCACATCTAATAATAGGTAGGTCTTGGAAACCAGGGCATATGTTCATGAACAGATGAACGGACATAAAAATGCTATTTATATCCAGTGGAATGCTGCTCTGCCATAAAGAAAGATAAATTGAAGAGGTTTGTAGGTGAATGGATACAACTTGAGAACATAATGTTAAGTGAAATAAATAGGATACACAGGCTTAAATAGTGGATTCTCTTGTGTGAGAAATAAAGAGCAAATGAAGATAAACAGGAAGGAAGGAGAAGTTCACATACTTTCTGAGATTACATATTCCCTTGTTTCAAAACTATCTTAATATACATGCAATTTGTTTCATTTAAATTACTAGATTAGTTATCTTAGTTCATTGAAAAGAAAGTTTCATGTTATTATCTTTTTGTTTTTTGTAAGAATCTTTTGAGTCAGTCTTGTACTCTGAGTAACTACTTTGAAGATAATTCTCAGTGTATTCACCATTGGTATTCTCTTATTCTTTTGTCATTAATTTTTTTATTTTTTCATAAAATAAAAAAACAGTATCTAAAATGTCTGTAATAGTGCGTTAACTTTCATTTTATTGGAAAACTCAATCTAACCTCTACAGAGCAAAAGGATACAAAAACATATTTAATACTTATTTGTGAAGTTTTCAAAAATGGGCAAATGAATGCAAGCTCTATGTCACTAGAGACATTTAGAACCATTTTTTAAATAATTGTTATGCTTGTAATGCAACTGGTGATAGAAGTAAATATGTATGGATGACTTTTATTAGAAAACCTAACTGCCAACTGGCCACACGAGAATTGCGCTCAGAAAGGGAAAGAAGAAAGAACCTCGTAAGCATATTTTTTTTCTTTTTTTCTTTTTTTTTTAAATTTTTGTTTTATTGAAGTACAAATATCAATGAGACAGTTTTAAGATACCTTGACAAGATGGATTTGATAAATTAATACATTGCAAACTGTTTTCATAATGTTTTGGCATCATAGAAGGTGCATACATGATATTATACTTACAGACATTATTATAGCATATGTCTCTTATCAGTAAAGAAAGAGAGTGTAGCTGTTTGTGTATCTTATTTTTTACACCTGAATTACATCAAAGATTCAATAATTAATACTTTCTACCTTGTTATTTTCCTAGTGGTTGTCCATAGTACTAGAAGCTGACATAATATCCTGTCCAACCACCATTAGTGCAAATCTTGCCTCTCATAAAAATGAAATTCATGTCAACTTTTCTTATTATTTTTTAAAACTATACAAATAGGGCCAGGAATACAGCTAAGTGGCACAGCACCTGCTAGTAAGCACAAGCTCCTGAGTTTGATTTCCAATACAAAAAAAAGGAAAGAAAAGAAAAGATAGGTGTGATTTCTTTTAATTTTACAACATGCATATAAATTATACACTTCTAAAGTTTTCCCAAATTCTTTTTACTAACTTCACATGTTTTTCTTGTTGTGTTTATTAAGACAGGGTTTCATTATGTGTTCCAAACTGGCCTTAAACTGACCTTGAATTCAAGGCAGTCCTCCTGCCTCAGCCCTCCACATGCTGGGATTACAGACCTATATCACCACTCTCAGCCTGCATAGTTCATTCAAAATGAGCTGGCAGCACTGCAGTCTTTGAGGGGCTACATAAACCTATTTATAACCAAATCATTTCAGTGATATGGAATCAAAAGTAGTGTCCCAAGGAAGATTCTCCTGTGTTGGCAGCTTTTTTTCTTGGGCCGGGCTTACCATGACTCACAGCCAGATGAGAACATTTTCTCCCAGCATGCTCCTCTCTCTCTCTCTCTCTCTCTCTCTCTCTCTAGCATTTTCTCCCAGCATGCTCCTCTCTCTCTCTCTCTCTCTGTCTCTGTCTCTGTCTCTGTCTCTCTCTGTCTCTCTCTCTCTGTGTCTCTCTCTCTCTGTCTCTGTCTCTTTCTCTGTCTCTCTCTCTCTGTCTCTCTCTGTCTCTCTCTCTCTGTCTCTGTCTCTCTGTCTGTCTCTCTGTCTCTCTGTCTGTCTCTCTGTCTCTCTCTCTGTCTCTCTGTCTCTCTCTCTGTCTCTCTCTCTTTCTCTTTCACTCCCCTCCTTGGGCTGCATTTTTAGAGACCTGCCCCTCTTTGCTACCTGCGTCCCTAAGTCTGTGCTACACTGAAAGGCCGCCTGGCTGCCTCAGCTGTTACTCATGTGTGCACATTTGATTTCTTGGAATTGCAATGCAATAAAGCCTGGATCCAGCACACCTGCTTCTGTTGGCGACGCTGCGGTTGACATCTGTCATCTGAACATGCCATACCTGACCAAATCTCCTGTCTAGCTGGACTCTACCTCCCTTGACCTCATTTGCTTGCCACCCATGTCCATGTGTGACTACATGAGGAATTTTCTGCCTTGGTAATAAAATTAAAATTTCAACTGTAGAGTGCTTAGCTCATAAGAAGCACAAGAGATAGGAAATTCTTTAAAGTTTTTGTTTGCTTGTTTTTTAACCTCGGGTGAGTTACCACATACAAATGTAAATTTAGTCTTCCCTATAAAGGTAATAAACTTTGAAAATTATGGCATTGCATTCATTTTGGCTACTCTTCTGTCTGTTTTCCCTTCCAGACTTGTCTTCTGATTTTCAGACAGCTTTGCCCAGTGACATCTCACTGTTAACAGTAATTGCATCTTTTCCTTCACAGTTCAACAGTGTTGATTATATTACAGAATAACAAACATTGTATATCACCCTTTACTACTGAACTAAACCCCTAATATTTGGGTTTTTTTTTTTTTTTTGCTTTAAACAATTCACTTAACTGAAATGGACTTATATTTGTTTCTGAAGTGGCTTCCTTTAATTTGGCACATCTTTTCCCCATGATGATTTACAGGATATTCAAGCCAATATAAATATTTTATAAATATTTGAATATTTGGGTATATACCTGCACAGTACCTCAGCAATCTTTCAGCAAGAAAAACACTGGAGAGTACGGAGTAAACACAATTACTAGGTACAGAGAACATCTGCTGCAAATATTCCTGATGTAAGAAGGCATCACATACCTATGCAACTAAGAAAACCACCCTTACAATGCAGGATGATTTTATTTTTACATGGGACCTAGAACACTTAAGCTGCCAATTAGGTACTGAACAGCAGAGCAACACCCCCAGTTTATGCCATGATTTCATATGGAACAGGTTCCAACACTCAGGTTCCTTTCCATTGGTCCACAAAGTGTGCTTCTCTGGGAGGGGCAGGCTGGCGCTTCAGTTGAACCCAGGTACCTTTCTCTCTGGCTTCCTTCTTTTTCTGATCTTTTCCTTGACACGTTTCAGGAAGCTATCACGACTTTTTGAGTGTTTAATTGCTCAATACACACATTAATCCTCTTGTCAAGTGTCTTGCCTTTCCCTTGCTTGTTTACATCAATGCCAACAGCATGCTGGGTAACATTGTAGACTCTTCCCATTTTGCCATGGTAACATTTGTGAGGCATTCCTTTTTGCACAGTACCCATTCCCTTGATGTCTACAATATCACCCTTTTTGTAGATTTGCATGTAAGTGGCCAAAGGAACAACCCCATGTTTTCTAAAAGGCCTGGAAAACATGTACCAGGTTCCCCTTCTCTTGCCCTTCGTATTAGTCATTTTGGCAAATTACTAGAAAATGGCAGTTCTGCCCAAAAGGGCTTTTTTGTTTTTTAAACAGCATCTCATTAAATTGCCCAGGCTGGGCCCAAATTTTTAGTCCTCCTACCTCAGCCTCCCATAGTACTGGGATTACAGCAGGTACACACCATCACAGCAGACTAACAAACCCTGATTAATGAACTGAGTGTTAATCAGCCACTTAAGGTAAGGTGCAGAAAAGGCCATGCATGAACAGTGTTGCTACTTTGAAGGGTTTTCACCCACAGGACTTTCATTTTACATGTCTAATTTTCATCTGTAGAACCATTTTAACTTTAAATATGGTGGCAGTCTTCTCCTTTTCAATGGTACTATGTCCACCTAGATTTACATGCCAAAAACATTGGTATCATCCTAGATTTTCAGTTTTCCCTCACTTTCCGGGATAATATCAGAATCTATTGGTGCTACTCCCAAAACCTGCTACAATGGCTAATTTTATGAGTCAACTTGGCAGAGTTATGGTGACAAGATACTGCATCAAACACTATGCTCCATGTTGCTGTGGTCTTTGCTTAAGATAAGAAATTCACTTAAATTAGTAGAATTTAAGAAAATCAGATGACCTCTACCATGTGGGTAGAACTGGTCCAATTAGTCAATAACCATAAGAAAAAACAAAGTGAGATGAAGAGTGAATCCAGCTGAGGGGAGAGACTTCTGCCTCTAAACTGCCTTTACTATGGATTTTAAAGGTTTTTTCCAAAGATGGAGCCAAGCAGATAGCTCAGCAGAATAAGTACTTGTCTGGCAAGCACAGAGTCCTGAGTTCAATCCCTAGTACCAGAAGAAAAAAGAATTTATAGCCAAAGACACCTGTGTTAAAGCTTTGTCCACAGCATGGTGTGGAAACATAGTAGATCCTTGAGGAGGGGGCTTCAGAGGACATCCTTGGGGTGGTGGGAGTGTGCCCTCTGAGAGGTTGAGCACTGTCTTGTTTCGCAACCTGATCAAGAGATGAACAATTTTGCTCTCCTATACACTTCCATCATGAAACCTAGCTATTAACTGTATTAACTGCCCAGAGCAAGGGCTCTAACCAATCACAGACTGGACTCTTCAAAGCTGTGAGTAAAAATAAACCTTTTCTCTTTACAAATTTATTATTTCAAGTATTTCCTGATAGTAATAGGAAGCTGACTTACACAGAATTTCACTATAATAGCAACTTTTTCCTGTCAACCCTGAGCTCATTGCTCTCCACAACTGTGGGACCCAGTTCCTTGGTGGTCCTTAACAATGAAATCAGGGAGGAAACATCCCTCATCCCTAAGGCAGCCCATGCGCCATCTTTCACCCACACTATCTCTCTGTTCCTCAAATTCACCAGGCTTCCACCCACGTTAGCAACTTCACGTTTTTAGTTCCTTTTTTGGGGCTTGCTAAGATCCTAGGTCAGGTGCCAACTCCTCACAAGCTGTCAGTTTGTATACTTGTCTGTGCCTTGTCCGTATCCCACTACTACAGTGCAAACTCCACGTGAAAAATAAAGTTGGTCCTTTCGACTGAATGCAGTAGTTTCACTTTGGGAAGCATAAAGTAGTGCCTCAACAAATAGGAGTTAAATAAGTGAAAGAATACAGAACACTTACAAAATCAGAGGCATCTTGACAAATGATTCAAATAGATTACTTAATAATTCTGGGTATATTTAAAATTAGTCTTTTTTCATGAAAGCTTATTTTCCCCCAAGAGATAATTATAAGCTCCTACACTTACAGAAAGAGCACTTGGAAATGAAAAGTTTCAACACACACTTATCTAGTCTTGTTTCCTCAGCTTATCTTTCGAAGTTAGGAAGCAGAAGTTCGGTACTGTCTTTGTCAGACAATACAAGGAAACGTAAAATTATCACACTATGGTCATGTATTTGAGCGTTATCCTCCTCCCCAAGCTCTCAGCAAATGGCTCTGCATTCATCGCTATCTCTGTGCAATGCATTTGAGGTAGAATGTTGTACTTCCTCCTCTGCAAGGACTTTTAACCCTGACCAAAAGGCAACCTGGGGCATTGCTGTTACCCTTCACCGTTCTCACGTCACATCTTTATAAACCTTCTAACTTTTATCTGTACTAATTATGTTCTTATAATAAAAATATTGCAAAACTGAGCAGATAAAGGACTATATTCATACGTTTGCCTTCTCCTATATATACATAAAAGGTCTGAGTTTCTTGTTTGAATACTTGCACACCAGAACTTTATTAATTGAAGAATTCTCCCTTTATCTGAACTCTTTCTTTCGTTCTTTCTTTTTGTATTTTAGAGAAGGGTCTATAGGGTGTTCAGGGTCTCAGTACTAGATCAGAATCACAGTGATCCACCTGAGTACAGCCTCCCAAGCAGTGAGAGACTGGGCTCACGCCACCACGCCCAGTCTCTGCCATCTCAGTGTGCCCAGGGGGCGGGGCCGGTACATCAGGCGCAGGGATCAAATCCCCAGAACCTGGGCGCTTTAATCCTCTGAGCTATTCGGCCGGCCCTAAACTCTATCTTTCTGATCTCATATTTACTTTTTTTTTTTTTTTTTTTTGTCTTTTTGAGACAGGGTCTCAGTATGCAGTTCAAACTGGCCTTAAACTCACTTTGTAGCTCAGGCTGGTCTCAAACTCACAACAATCCTCCTGCCTCAGCCTCCTGGGTGCTGGGATTACAGGCATGCACCACCATACCCGGCTTCATATTTACTTTTTGACAAATACTTGGCAAACAACTGTGTGTCCGGCACTGTGCTGTGACAAAACAAATAGAAACCAGAAAAACAAGTTGTCTAACCACACCAGGTTCATACTCTCTCTGGTTATTTCAAAGACCAAAATTAAGGCAAAATATATTTAGGAATGGATTGATAAATTTCAAACCCCCGATACCATCAGCATGGATTTTCATTTTTAAATCATTACACAGAGTTAAACAAGCAAGGACATTTCCAAACCCACCAGCAAAGAAACAGGATTTAAACAGAAAGTATTTAGGGATATAAAATGATGTTCTATGTTTTCTGTTACATTGTTAGTCTTTCTCCACTATCAAGAAATAAATTGCTGACATGAAAAGATAAAAGAAAATTACTGCTGGCAGAGGGAGATGCTGAGTTAGCAGACGATAACCGAGCAGGCACCAGGGCAACCAACTCCTCTGTGGCCTTTGCCGTCTCAGGGCACGTTAGCCCCACTGTCAAGTCCACAGCGTAGCTTGGGGTCCTGGCTCTTTATCTGGCCCTTGCAGATCCCAGCCTCACGGCTTCACACAGAGCAGTTTGGGTGGATGAGAGAATCCACAGTCCCGGGACTAGCACATCTCCAGAGCTGGGCATGCCCAGGGCTCTGCCCCACGAATGGAATGCCTCCGAGGCTTTGGGACAGTCATGCTCCCTGCCACCCACAGCTCCCTCCACAAATCCCAGCTCCTCCTGCCCGAGTGGTCCCAGGCTTGGCCTTCCGGTCTCACTGCCCCATTCCCTTGGCGGTGCTTCCTGGGGTCGCCCTGCACTCAAACAGGAGCAGAGGCCCCTCCAGAAAGAGCAGGAGCTGCAAGATAGCAGCTGTCCATGAGCAAACGCAAAGCCAGGGCTAGTGGCAGATGCCTGTGACTTCAGCTCCTAGCAGGCTGAGGCAGGAGGATCGCAAGTGTGTATGCCAGCCAAGGCAACCTAGCAAGATCTTGTTTCAAAATAAAAAAGAACTCGAGGGCCAAGGAAACAGCTCAGTGGCATAAGTGCCTCCCTGGCAAGCACAAGGTCCTGAGTTCAATCCCTGGCACCACAAAAATAAATAAATTAATTAATTAAAATGAAAAAAGATCTGGAGATGTAGATGAGTATGAAAACCTTGGGTTCAATCACTACTATTGTGAAAATAATGCAACAATGGTAACAACAATGATAATAATCAAAAACTATGATGATTCCCCCCAAAATTGAAATTAAATGAAAATTATTTATAAAGTATTTAGTGTACATGAAAAGAGATGCTTGAAGCAAAGGGAGGATAAAGAATCATCAGGATGAGGCTTATTAATGTTGATTAAAAGTAAAGGAAAAGTTAAGAATTATTTAGTTTCTGACTTTGATCTTTGTTTTATAAACTTAGCCATTCATTTATTAAATATTCAGAGTATCTGCCAACTTTGTCGCTACATTTGGCCATCAGGAGAGGTACAAATATGAATCCGAAATGATTTCAGGGTTTTTTTTTTTTTTTTTAATACTGGGAATTGAACCTAGGCTTCCACACCTAGCTGCATCCCCCAGATCTTTTAAAATAATTTTTTCCTTTAATTTTGAAATGGGGCTCACCCAGTCACCAAGTTGCCTGAGCTCTGCTCTGTCCCGCACTCCTTGCCTCCCAGAGCTCTACAGCTACAGGCCTCTGGCACCACACTGCATCCTGAGCTCAAAGGGCAGAAAGAAATGCATGAAATTCCTATAATATTCCTTCAACATCTCTAAAAATTGGAATTTCTACCTCGACACTCCTGCGCCCTGCTCTGGCCTCTCTCGGCAACCTCAGAACACCAGCTCCACCGCAGCGTGGGGGCAGACAGACTCATCTACGGGTTTTGCAGCAGCAGATGTTTCCTCACTGCCAAGTCTTCATCCACACGCGATCATCCCAGGGAATCCACACATCCTGTTCAGCTGGATGGACAGCTCCACTGCTTGGTTCGCAGTGAGTCAGATTCAAGCGCTTCCTTGCTGCATGACCTTGATCAGCCGCCAACCCTCCCCTGGGCTTCCATTTTCCCATTGGTAAAGTAAAGGGGAGGTAACAGGATCTACTTCCCATTGTGGTAAGAATTAAATGAGACAATTTAAAGAAAGGTCTTAGAACAGTTCATGATGCAGAAATTACTCCATACCTGTTTGTTATGATTATCATTAACTTAGGGAGATTGGTTTTGGACACATGGTTTAGAACAGATGCCAATTAGGGCCAAAGGACAGCTGATTCAACAACGTAGAAATAGAGACAGAAGGACAGAAGGACATAGGACACAGAGACCTGAGTGTCTAGCCTCAGAGGTGGGCAGCATTCAAGGGAGAGGAGTGCTTCTGTGGAATGGTAAATTTGCAATTGAATTCTGGCTCTGCCATTAATGGGCTGTGTCACCTTAAACCATTCCAGATTTAGTTTCCTAATCTGCAAAATGAGGATAGAGACGTTCATTGATAGACTCACTGTGAACTTCTAAATGAATTCATGTAAAGCCCCAGATTGTCACTTTGCCTGGAGTAAATATTCAGTCAGCACTGCCTTGTCTGCCTCTTGAAACACAACATTCAAAAGCTATGATGTAGAGAGAGGACCTATGCGCCTCCTTAGCACACTGTTGTCCTGCTCCACATTGCCATCTTTCCTGAGCACACAATCCCGCTGCGAGATTATGGCCACTTTTTAGCCTGAGTCAGAAAACACAGGCAAGTGAAATGATAGCCACCTCTCAGAAGAGGTGCAAGTGGCCAGTCGATTCAGAAGAAATGTTCAGTGTCGTTAGCTATTAGAGAAATGCCAGTTAAAACAACACTGAGATTCTCTCTCCCCACGGGAGGATGGACACCATCAAGAAGTCAGATAATAACCAGTGCTGAAGAGGCTTCAAGGAAACAGAGGCCTTCCACACTGTTGGGGGGAATGGAATCTAGTGCTACCAGGTGGAAAGCAGCGTGGAGAGTCCTCAAGGAACTAACACGAAAAATTCCATTTGACCCAGCTCTTCCCCTTCTAGAGATCTTCCTAAAGGAGTTAGAGACATCATGTTACACTGATCCATCCCTGCCTGTGTTTATAGCAGCACAATTTATAATAGCTAAATCTTAGAAAAGACATTTATGTCCATCAACAGATGATGAATAAAGATGTAGTATTTACACTCAATGAAATACTACTCTGCCATGAAGATAAACTTTCATTTGTAGGGAAATGGTTGCAACTCGAGACCATCATGTTAAGCAAAATCAATCAGACAAAAACCTTGATCTACCACATGATTTCTGCTAGACAAGAAATCCAACACAGAAATAAATTAAGGATGGGGCCAGGGAGATGGCTAGGTGGAATAATTGCTTCCCTAGGAAGCACAAGGGCCTGAGTTCAATCCCCAGTTCCACAGAAAGAAAGAAAGAAAGAAAGAAAGAAAGAAAGAAAGAAAGAAAGAAAGAAAGAAAGAAAGAAAGAAAGAAAGAAA
>PVKA01030567.1:0-27185 GCA_004027165.1 Ctenomys sociabilis | reverse complement strand
GGATTGTGGTGTCGAGTTCAAGCACCTAAGGTAGTTGAATGTCAATGGAGTGCCCACTTTTGACAGGTGTAGACAAAGGAAGGGTTGTAGGAAGAAAAAATCATGATGTGTGTGTATAGACAGTACAGTTGGGATAGATAACGCTGTGCTTCTACATAATTCTATGATAGGCAAGATCTGCACTAATGGTGGTTGGACATGATATTATGTCGGCTTTTAGTGCTATGGTCATCCACTAGGTAAATAATTATTGAATTTTTGATATAATTCAGCTATAAAAAACCTGTAAATATAATATCATGTATGCACCTTGTACAATACCAAAACGTTATGAAAACAGTTTGCGATGTATTAATTCATCGACTCTGTATGGTTAAGGTGTTTTGAAACTGTCTGACTGACATTTGTGTTTTAATAAAATAAAAATAAATGGGAAAAAAAATCCGAACTATTAACATCACCAATGAAAAGAATCTCTTTATATGACTGTAATAACCATTTCTTCCAAATTTTAAATATTACTATTTCATATTCTGAGAGTATGCTTTGAGTTCACAAGATTTCTATTCTAGTATCCTCTGCAATGATCAATGCTCAGTTTATTACCTGCTTCATGCTCTTCTTTTCAAACTACTCAAATAGTGGTTATGAGGTCTATCTTTTAAATAAAATCCTCATCAATATAAAAAAAAAAAAAACCAAAAACTGAAGTCACTGGTGTAAGACCGAGTTCTGTTTTCCATCATTCTTTTTTTGCCCCTGAGGACAAAAGTTTCATTTCATTGAGTAAAACTTAGTTTTGTCAGAACCCAGTCATTTTATTATTCACCATATACTTTCTAATGGCTTTTTAATTCTAAATTTTAGGTATACAGTGACATCACTGAGAAACAATGACAATTAAATATCCTTATTTAAATAAGCCTGACAAAGTCTTGTTCCTTTTTACTTGTGTTATTGATTCCTAGTGCTATAGTGATAATCATTTTTGTCTTAATAGTTTTATCTCCAATCTTTCTCTACAAGATAAAATGATGGAAATGTTGCATGGCATTGACAGCATCTGCCTACTCCTAGATTGAGAAGAGTTTTATCTGAAGGTGTTAAATTTAATCAAGGTTTCTTTGGATAACCCCCCAAAGTTATACATATCTTAATCCACAAAACCTGTGAATATATTACCACGCATGGCAAAGGATATTTTCCAGCTGTGACATAATTGAGGATGCTGATCTCAGAAAATTATCCTAAACTCAGTGTAGTTGTGTAGTCACTAGGAAATTTATAAGAAGGGAGCAGGAGAGCCAGATCCTGGTCGAATACTTACTGTGAGAATCGTAGGTGCAAAGATTGAGAGGTGAGGTCACAAGCCAAGGAATGCCAGTGGTCTCTGGAAGCGCAAAAGCACTTGAAAAAAATCTCTCCTAGAATTTCCGAAAGGACTGGTGTCTGGTATCACCTTGATTTCCATAACCTTGACCTCCAGAACTATAAGATAATAAATTTGTGTTATTTTAAGCCAGTGAGTTTATGATAATTTGCTACAGCAGTGATGGCAACTAATACATTATGGATCATTCATACTGTGTCACATTACTTTAGTTTTTTATTCTATTACATAATGCTCAAATTAGTATGTCAACTCATACCACTAATGAATTATTTATTTGGTGAAATTAGTTTGGATTGTAGGCTTCATTATACCACATATTTCTATATTTTTTTATTTTCTCTTATTTATCTAATACATTTGTATCTACATATTGCTCTTGACATTTACCTGTAGTATTTATGACCCGCTAAATGTGACATATTTTTGTCCTGAAGAACCACAAAGGTCCTTGAGAAACATTCTATTAACCATGTCATGTTGTCTGTGAATTTTTAATCCTTGCAACTTTGAAAACACAAAAGCAAAAACTATTTTTTAATTTTGTTTTAAATAGTTGTAGATCTTAATTTTTCTTTTTGGTCTGATTTTGATAATATGTTTTGTTAGTAATTTATTTTGTTGAAATCTTTAAATGGATTACCACAGAATGATTTATAAAAATCACTTCCAAAAATATCTAAAACACTTAAACTCTCCTATCCCTTTCATAAATCATAAAATCATAAATGTCTATGTCTGGTTTTCCATTTCTTTTGGTCTTATTTGAATACATGAGTTTCCCTTGGTTATTATCTTATCTGCCTTCCTTTTGTAGTTTTAACTAAATCAGGTTTTTTCCTGAGTTTTCTATTTTCTTTTTTATGTTCAAGGTTTTCGATTAA
This sequence comes from Ctenomys sociabilis, assembly GCA_004027165.1. Classification (NCBI taxonomy): domain Eukaryota; kingdom Metazoa; phylum Chordata; class Mammalia; order Rodentia; family Ctenomyidae; genus Ctenomys; species Ctenomys sociabilis. The sequence continues at coordinate 24,911 of PVKA01030567.1, read as the reverse complement.
AGTTTTTGATTTTTATCTTTCTTATTAAGTAAACAAGGAAGCCCATGCAATCAACTTGAGGTTCAGCCATGACTTTGGAAACATCATAGAGATTTTAGCTTAGAAAGTTCTCCATGGTCCTGTATTGCTCCATTGCTAAGTGCTATAATGTTATTTTAACCCAAGATCTGTTTAGAAAAGTACTTATTTTGCTGTTAATATCCAACTGATATGAATATTTTTGTCACTAAGTCTTAATTTTCCTGAAAGGTCAATGGAGAATATTACTTACACACTTTCTACTTTTGTGGTTAAACTCTTCAGCATGTGTTTCTGTGGTATGATCACTTTTTAAAAATGTGTCAGGGATCTGAAAAATAGACACACTTATTAAATATGAAGCTTTATAAAAATATAAATTTCAAAAGATTTTAGCAGATGTATATGTCATTTATAATGTATTTTAATATAAAGGTTGAGAGACATGTGTTTTATTCTTCTTTCGGACTTTCAAATTCTTTCCAGACAAATTTGTATTTTAGGCTTTGACTAAGAACATTGCATTTTGTAGTACCCTATGCAACTGACTTTCTATTCACATTTCCGTGTGTATTCAAACAACTTGTGGTGCATGTATTTTAATGGTAATTTTTTAGATGTATGCATCATGACTGTTACCTTGTGGGTATTAATGTTTATTCACATAAAAGTAACACAATATATATTTCTTGTCCTGAAATTCTATTTTATATTAAAATTATATTGCTTTTTGTTTGTTTGTTTGTTTGTTTTTTCTTTTTTTGTGTGTGGAACTGGAGATTGAACGTAGGCCCTTGTGCTTACCAGGGAAATGCTTATTCTACTGAGCCATCTCCCCGGCCCCTGCTTCTATTTATTTAGACCTCTATTATTTTATTTGGGAGGACAGGAATCTGATATATCTTTATCTATAATTTTATACCTAATAGTCTTTCACTGGCTTTACATGTGATCTAAATGAAATATTCATTGTTGTCTATTATCAGCCTAAATGTTGTTCTTTATACGTAACATAGTCTTCTTGGTAATATTCTGAATTTCATGCTATGTGTTTAGAATGTGATTATTATACCAGTGTATCCTTACTGAAGTTAAAAGTATCTAGCACTTGATGAGTTTTTTACATTATTAAAATTCAGAACTCAAATTTTTCTAATGTTTCTTTCTGTTATATATTTGTTTATTATTTCTGTTCATTTATTCAGATAGATAGATGATAGATAGATAGATGATAGATAGATAGATAGATAGATAGATAGATAGATAGATAGATAGATAGATGATAGAGATATAGACTTCATCATGTAGCTTCAAACTTCAAAGCAAAAACATTTCATTATTTTCAACTATTTAGACATTTCTTAAAATACTCTTGTATCATTTTTTTTCTTTTATTCCATTACATTTTTCTTGCCATAAACTTGTTGTAATTTGCTTTATCTGAAGTTATGGATACAAAGATATGTCTTTTTTTTCTATATTTAGGACAGGGTCTACAGGGTCTCACTACACAGACTGAACTCATAATGATTCTCCTGTTTCAGCCTCCCAAATGCTGGTATTAAAGGTGTGCACATCACTCCCAATCTTAATTGCCATCTCAGGGGCCTGCAGGCAGCTTTGGCACAGCTTGTCAGAGATTGAACCCCAGCCACTGAGCTCTGCCTAAGCAGGCACTTGAATCCTCGAAGCTCTCAGGCCAGCCCTGCAATGATCTGTCTTTGTATCAACATAATATCCTATCACAATTTTGTCTTATGTTCATTAATTACCTTTTTAAATTCTAATAAATTAACCTTTATAAATCTCATTGGAAAGAGAAATCAAGAATTTTGTGATTTTCTCATACATTTACTAGGGAGCAAGCATACTGCCCTCTCTATGGCATCACCTGCTTCTGACCCAGCATCCCTGCCCACCTGTCCCTTAACTCAGATAGTGACAAGATCAGTATGAGCCCCTGAAAGGGAAGCACCAGTGTTGTGGTCTCATCATCAAGTATCTGCTTTCCCATGCCTGACTCATTTCTCAGAAATCTGAAAAGCAAAAAAGAATATATTGGGCAGACATTACACAGAATATTAGTGACATGGGGTCAAGAGATAACACCATGTTCAGTGGGGTAGAGCCCCTGCTTCCTCAATGTGTGAGCCAGAGTACTTTTTTTCCCTCTCAACTAACATCTTTTAAAATGACAGAAAAAAAACTTTTGAAGCTTACCAAAGGACATCATCACTGAAACATGAGGAGTGTCATTGGCAGTCTCTGGTAAATGGAAACTTCTCAACAATTATTGAAAGGTAGACTGAGAGCATAAATAAGAGAGAAGAGCAACCCCAGAAGTGCTGTGAGCTCAGGGAAGCATGATGTTGACTGTGTTCCACAAAACAGGGTGAGGCAGAAGACTATTTGGAGGCTGCAGCCAATATAATGAATACAAAAGCCAAGTCTGAAAGGCAAAACTTTGGCCTGAGTAGTTACCAGAGACCTAGTAGAATGGGGATCTATTATTCCTACAAGAGATGTCTAAGCATTTTCCCCAACAACACTGGTTAGGCTTTCCCCTGGCACAATGAGAGATGTTCTATAGCTCATGAGAGAGAGGTTCAAGCACAGAGGTGAAAAGAAGGATAATCAGGATCAAATACTTAAATAAACCATCACTGTGACAAAGACAACTAAATAAACAAGAAATTAAATTCCTGAGAAAAAAGAATCTGGATCAAATAAAGAAATCATAAATTTTTAAATATACTTGGCATATTTGGAGACCTTGAAAAGGATATTTCACATGCAAAAGTAGAAACAGCTAATTCTTATAAATTTTAAATATGATTGCCAAAATTGTATTAAGATGTAACTTTAAAGCTAAGGTAATGGGAAACATAGCTGAAGAGTGAATTCAAAAATCTGAAAGAGCAACATGAAGTATACTTCTAAACTGTGCTATGAAATGACAAAGTAGCAGTGACATTGAACAAAATATCTAACACAAAGAACAGCAGTATAAATTCCAAAATTTATCACACTAGATTTAAAGAAAGATAAACACAAGGAAGGAGCAAAAAATGATTTGGAAAACTATATGAAAAAAATTCCCCATGTTAAAGAAAAACATGCTTCGGGCCTGCCCAGCAAGGGTTTAGCAAGAATCAATGACTAATGATGGAAAGATGTATACTTCAAACACCACTGTAGAATATCCAAACTCAAAAAAAATGAAAATCCTAATGTTTCCATGAAGAAATAAACAGCTGACCTACAAAGGAATCAGACTCACTATATTTGTGCCATGTTTCTCACCACCAGTAACTTATTCTGGGATATGACAGAGTAACACTTTCACATAAGAAAGACATTTCTTGAAACCTATAATTTTTGGCCTACCAGAATTTTAATCAATTATAGGGGGAAAATATTGATGTATTCACCAAAGTAGACTCAGTGCATCATTATCTAAAAAGAACTACTTGAGAATGTTTTGTCTTATCCCAAGGAAAAGCTCAATGAAATGAACTGTAAAAATAGCCAAAGCTGCTTCAAGAGATGATAGAAAACCTGAATAGAATATTAGTGTGAGAAAAAGTTGTAAATTTGATGCCCAGAAAGGCACCCTCACCACCTGACTTTATAGAAAAGTCTGAGAAAATGCTTCCCAGAACAGCTAATCCCCCAAAAGCATGGAAATGTGAAAGTCTGTCCAGCATATTCTTCAGGGTCTCACAATGTTACCCAAAATTGGACAAGAAAATGACAAAAAGTAAAATAAAATTATAGTCTAATTTCACTTGCTAAGGATGTTTAAGAATTATTAATAAATAAGTCTGTCTAGCCATAAAATAAAATGTTATCAAATAAAATGTGTCAAGATATGTAAGGCTGATGTGACATTAGCAGATTACAGTAAATCAGTACAAGAAGCAGACTAAAGAAAACTTCACAACAACTTGAATAGATGACACAAATATTTAATAAAATTCTGCACCTATTATTTATTTATTTATTTGGCAGAACCAGGGATTGAACTCAGGCTCTTGTGCTTCCCAAGGAGGCACTTATTCCACTGAGCCATCTCCCCAGCACCCATTATTGATTTTAAGTGGTGTTTAATGCATTTACCACACTGGAATCTTCAATGAAAATGAGAAGTGCATTTGTATTGGCAGCCCTCCCATCACGACCACTGCTCCTGGGGAAGTCACCAATGGACTTCCAATGAGCACCGGTGTTCCTTCACAGTGAATCTCTCAATGCCTCATTGAGAAGAATGTTCTCAGGACCCTCTTGAGAAACATAACTAAAGTGTAAGTGAGCAGGTTATGCATAATCCCACTGCAATAGTTCTACCTAGCGAATTACTTTTAATTCTTCCCACTATAAAATATAAAATATTTCTCATACCTCACCATCATTTAATGCAGGCCAAAGAAGGAATTTTAGTCAATCAGCAAAGTATCTAATAAAGCTGTTCTCCACAATGGTGCTTACATGTAACCCCAGAGTTTTTGTTTTGTTAACCGGAAACAAAAGATAAACTCTCCTGAGAAACAGAATTTCCTTATTGGTAGATACCTGCATCCAGTGCAATGATCAAGTATCCTATGCATACCAGTTTTCATAATTTTTATGTTTACTTCAAATTAATAAAGGCTTGATCTATATCCTAATGGAACAATTAAATTCTTCAAAGAGTTTTAAGCAATAATAAAGACATTTCATTTTTTTATATTTAATTTTTTACCAGAAACTTAGTTTTCTTTCCCAACTTGCAAGATGGCAGGTGAAAAAACTGAGAAGCCAGACACTGAAGAGAGGAAACCAGAAGTTAAGAAGGCAGTGGCCAGTGATACTGATCAAAAGGGTAATGTGAAGACAAAAAAAAAAATCCAAGAAGGGGCAGCCCCACTGCAGCTGAAATCCTGTCCTGGTTAGAGGAATTGGTAGATACTCCTGATCTGCTAGATATTCCAGAAAGGCTTTGTACAAGAGAAAGTACACAGCTTTTAAACTAAGGGTTGAGAAGAAAAAGGAGGAAGTTCTTGCTAAGATCACAAAACCAGTAGGTGGGGACTAAAATGAAAGTACCTGGGTGTTTAAGCTTCAAAATATGCCTAGATACTACCCTACTGAAGATGTGCCCCCAAAGCTCTTGAGCCATGGCAAGAAACCCTTCAGTCAGCATGTGAGGAAACTTCGAACTAGCATCACTCCCAGCACCATCTTGATCATACGTACAGGGCATCACAGAGGCAAGAGAGTGGTCCTCCTGAAGTAGTTGGCCAGTGGCTTGTGACTGGGGCTCTTAGCCTTAATCGTGTTCCTGTACAATGAACACACCAGAAACTTGTCATTGCCACCTCTACAAAAATCAGCAAAGTGAAAATCCCCAAACACCTCACTGATGCTTACTTCAAGAAGCAGCAGCTGCAGAAACCCAGACACCAGGAGGGCAAGATCTTTGACACGGAGAAAGAGAGATACCAGATTTCAGAGCAGCACAAGGTGGATCGGAAAATGATGGTCTCATAGATTTTAGCAAAAAATTGAAGCTGTTCCTCAGCTCTGGGGCTAGCTGCGATCTATTTTTGCTCTGACAAATGGAATTTATCCTCATAAATTAGTATTCTAAATGTCTTACCAAGAATGTAATTAAGTAACTGATACATTTTCAAAAAAAATAAAAAATAAACTTATTTTGACCCCATGAGCAAATGTAAAGCATTTGTCTTCCTCATTTAATGAGAAAACCTTTGAAACCATTCCATTTTCCAGCAAGATAAGGTCTTTGTCTGCCCCATGAGATCCATCGCACAAAAGTAGAACCCTAGATACTTGGAAAAGATGGTACCTGGTACCTAGCTACACATAACTGTGCATTACCTTGCTGGCACAGCACAAAACCCACTTCCCATGAACAAAGATAATAAACCAGACCTCCTCAGGACCTATTCCATGAGGGTAATGCGCTGGAGGCTTTGTGGTACCAATTAATGATCATATCCATCCTCTAGTGGCCTGAAATCCTTAATGAACATCCCTGAACACCTCAGCTAATGCTAAAAAGAGGCACAGGCACTATGGGGAACAAAGAAGCCCATAATTACTTAGTCTTTTATTTAAATCTTCTTACCCGTTGTTTAGTCTCTCCCAACATAATTTAGAGTATAGACTTCTTATCCCTGAAGCTCTCGTGATATCTACAATATTGTGTAACCAGATATGTGTTCAGAGGATGTAGAAAATAGATATTTTCAAAGTATTTCAGCCCTCAGGTATTGCTTGAGTTCCAAATGACATGAGTATTTAATGGAGCCAACTTATATGTCAATAGTCACCCACTCAGCTCTAGTACATCAAATGCTAATAGAAAATTCAAATGAGCCTTTGAAAGCACTAGGCCTGGGCAGATAAGAAATCACTGGTATTTAGAATCATTTTACAAACTGCCTGTCTCGTCAGAATATCAGGCCTGCACACTTTCTTTTTTACCATTCTTTTTTTTTTCCTGCTTAGTTTTGGAGGCGCGGGGTGAAATCTGATTCATACTATTAATGTCTCTTTGTTCTCTGTTCCAGTGTTTCACAAAATGCTCTAGGCAATCCACTAGAATGACTAATTTACTGGAGAAGTTATCAGAGTCCATTCAGTTGTAACTGTAAAATAATTCAAGTAAGACAATGGTGCCTGCTAGCAGTGCACATGAAGGTTTGACCTGAAACTATTGATTCACCCCAACATATTCATCTAGGAAGGTGAAGATCTCATCTAGAATTATCCTGTTCATAACCAATCTGTCTCCTTGCATATAAATTAAGAAATGAAAGTAAGAGAATATTATCAAAAGGTAAAACAAAGTCAAAAACTGTACGTATTGCAAAACTTGAATATATATATATATATATATATATATATATATATATATATATATATATATATATGCTCTACTTGTTTTATTTAGCTGCAAGAGGAACTCTTTATTGTACAGCTCTAATATGTGAGAAATGTTGAAGAATCCATGTATATATACTATGTTTGCCATGTCTAATCTTTTAACAAAGCCGTTATTCATCAAAAGTATAATAATCCATACCAATAAGCATAAGTTTACAATATAATTATTATAAAATTATAAAAGGTGTCATATTGGACCTTAGTAATTCGGGGTTGATTTATACAGATGTGTGCCCTTCCAATAAAATCTCTTAAATTGTATTTTACCGTTCACCCAATGCCAATTGAGACTTTTCTTCAGGCATCGAACTTTCCAACATTTTGTTACTGATTTATCCGCACTTAAATAGAAGAAGTTAAACATTCAAATGCCAATTTAACATTTGGGATTGGTGTTTTCCTACAATATTAAAGATAAGGGACTGCAATTCATTTATTTTAATCATAGTAGTTATCAAAACATTAAGAGTTTTAGCTGCACCTCTTCCCCAAACACTGATACTCAAATACCAAAATAAGTAAACAGCAATAATATAATGCAACAGTCGAAAGAGTAGTAGTTTAAGGAGTGAACTACCGGAGAGTAAAGTGGCCAGAAATGCAGCAGTCCAAAGCAATACTTCCAAGTCTCAAAACTGACGATGTTGTTTATACTGCCCCTGCTTTAGGATGACAGATCTCATGCTAATAGGTTTGAGATGGCTTAAACAAGATATGAGAAGACATCAGAGACACCAGAAAAGTGTAATTCCATAAAAATCCCTCTCGTCTGGACCCAGACTCTAAGTATAGTCTTAGCTCCTACCTACACAGGCCTCCTTTACTGTTTGTAAAGACATTGAGCTATTTTAGCTTGCCCATCTATAGCAGGCCTTCTCCTGTCTCCTTACCTTTGAGAATATTTCATCTTACCTCCTTCTGAAGAGTTCATGTTTCACCAAGTTTTATCCCACATGTAACTTCCTTTGGGATTTCTTCTCATAGTAGAAAGGTAAGGAAAGGGAAGCCTAGTTCTATAACCATGTGTTATATGAGTTACACTATTAAAAATACTATCATTTTATTGATTTTATTCATTTTGACACAAGTGTGAACATATTCCTCCCCGCACTGGGCACCATTTTGAAAGCAAAAATTATAAATTAGATCTGTTTTCATATTTTAAACATCTACTCCAATACCAGAGATATTTTAGATGACTCTAAAAACAAGATCAAATTCTAACAAAGAAGATAACCTGCAGACAAAAGAAAAACGAAGTCAGGGTTGAACTCTAAGTGTTCTACTTTGTAGAAATTTGGAGATGATTAAGGAAGAAAAGAAAGAGTAGGCAACAAACAATTCAGGAAAAAGCCATGAGTGTGTGCTGGAAACCAAATCCAGACTTCCTTTGGTGTGAATGAAATGGCCAACTCAGGCAAATGCTGCTCAGAAGTTTGGTAAATTTAGGACATCTGATTGGACATTCCACTGTCTTTCAATGACCCTGTTAAGAGTAATGAGTGTTTAGTAGTGGAGAAAAACTGTTGGAGTGAATTAATGATGGAGTGGAGATTAGGTAAGTGGAGATAGCACACACACACACACACACACACACACACACACGCACACACACATGAACATTTTAAATGTTGTGTTAAGAAAGCGAAGATGGAAATGGGACGAAACTATCTGAAAAAAAAAAAACAGATATAAAAGTAGAAAAGAATTGTTGTCAACATAGACAATATGATTGGTCAATTAGCAGAGAGATTGATATTGTTGAAGAGAAGGGGTTAACAGTAAAAGGAAAGGATAAGTGGGAGGTTATAGGATCCAGAGCCCAGGAAGAAGCTAGACCATTTAGTCAATGGGCTTTGCTGTATGCATTAGAGGACAAAGAAGAAAGATATAGATGGGAAAGCAAGTAGACTTCTTGATACAGTGGCAGAAAGGTGAGAGCTACCTTCATCCCAGTGCTTGCAAGAACCTAGTTAACACCGTGTTCTTCAGTTCATGCAGAATGAATACCATTTACTTCTGTGGTAGTCAGGATAAGCTATATTTTGCAAGGATAATAGACAATCCAAAAATCTCAATGGTTAACAGAAAATGTGTGATTCTCATTCACACAGTTCTGTGTATCACGAGTCTATAGCTTCACTCCATTTTTTTTCTCTTTATCTGGAACTTTGCTGAGTATTGTGCAAAGAAAGAAATGAATAAGCAAATTATGTCCTGACTCCTAATGGTTCTTCCAAGAAACAACCCATCTAACTTCATATTTCATTTGCCAAACCATGTCAAAGTGCCATCAGTGAATTAAGTAGAGCAAAAACTATAACCTTCCTACAGGAGGAGACACTGCAGAGAAAGTCCACTGAATGCAAGGAATGCCATGAGTCAACAGTGATGCAATCTATGACAAGTTCTATAAATAGTGCATTCATGTCTCTCATTTAGAAAATCTAAGGCAAAGCTAATAGCCTCGCTCAGAAATTTTTTTATTCTATAACTAGACTGAAAAGTCTTAAACATGACTCATATACTCTAGAACCTTCACTGGGCCATTATTATCATCTCAACTGTCATTCCAACTGCAGCTCTAGTTCTCTCTTAGGGGATAAACATGGAGTACTCCTACCTTTCACTCATTCAGTAAGTACTAACTACATGCTAGGTGTAAGTCAATAAGGTTTACCCCTATCAGAAATGAAATTCTTATTTTTTACATGATGAATGGGTAAAATATACCCTTTATGGTAACATTTGTGTGTTTAAAGATCTTCTTTTCTTATGAAAACTATAGGCAAATATTAAGTGAAATCTCAACACTGCCTCCTAAATTCAATTACACATTTACTATATTTTATGACACTTAAACAGGTTTTCTCTTTCTTGGAGAAAGAAGAAATGCCTCTGACAAGTCCTGCCATTTAAAAGTGTGCTGGAATTATGCCATTATTATTCAAAAGTACATAACCAGTAGTTAAAAAATGTAATTGTTTTACTAATTAACTGCATGATTGTATAGGGTAGGTACATTGGGAAACTCTGAGATGGAGCTCTGTTCTTCTAAAATTCAAAATGCTCAAAGAATTTTACATTGTAGAATTCAATGACAGATAAGAAAAAGAAGGCAAGGTTGAACAAGTGCATCTATAAATGAAGAAATATAAGGCGTCCCTAAGCCTTCCATAAATTAAAACATCCTCATTGATAATTGACCAGCACAGCAACAGGGAAGCAGAAAATTTCCTAGCAAGTAGAGTTTACCATTTAAACAAAGTTCTTTGTGATATTTTCCTATATTTAAAATGATTCCTGTCCAGGGCATATTGCTACTTTGTATTCCTCTTGATATTTTCATTTAAAAGAGAGCCGCTGTGCAAAATAATGTCCTTGTCTGCCCCTTCCTCATACAAACCTCCAATCAAATTTAATAAAGCTAGTTTGATACAATGCCAGCCTACACTTGGTTTACCCTTGGTCGACTTTAATAGGGTCAAAAATATTTTCGCATTGGCAGTGTACGCATTAATCATTTTTCCAGAGGATTTAGAAAATTGGAAGAGACAAGGCCAAGCAAAATTTTAAATTAATTGGGCCTACCCCAGCCTTCCAGGGTCACCTTGTGTCAGTTGTCCCACATTTTCCAGGTCACAGAGTTCCTGTATTTCCTACAGCTGCCACGAGGACAGATCCATGCTGTGGGCACACAGAGGTGAAAGAATTTCTCTCAGAAAGTGAGAATTTTCCTACAGCAACCACGACAATTGCAGTTTCCAGATCGTTGTCAGACACCAACTACTTAAATAACGCATGCTCGGCAGAGGCATCCACTTGTGCATTTTCTAATCGAGTAGTCAGGAAAATTTGCAAACACTCTGTCACTTACCATAAATCTGCTCCCTACTTCGAACCACAGAGCAATTAATTTTAGTGTTGCTTAGAATGTTTAATTTTGGCCAGAGAAATGTGTTGTCACAATTCCCATGTCCCTCGCCCCGCTTTTTTTGCTTTCACCAATATTTACCAAAGAGGCTGAGGCAGCTTTCATATCGGGGGGGCTTACTCAGAGAAGTATGAATACAATGATACTCATGGAAGTATCACCATGTCCACAGTAGTGAATCCCTGTTTCTGTTTCCAGCCCACCATTGTGTGTTCAAGAATGTCCAGTTGACTGAGCAGATGAAGTCAGCAACATGAAGTCAAGACGTGCATGGAAGAAATGATAAAACAGTCCTTAGAGTCTTGCTACATGATATGTTACCAAAATGAACCCACAACTCAGTTCTTCTAACAGAAGGTAGCAATGATTTACCCTTAGTGCAGACAGTATTGCCACTCTGTTGAGAAAATTAGCAAATATTACTTTCCACTTGTTTCTATGATCTTAACATTCAGCAGAAAAGAATATCCAGGATATAAATAGCATAGTGGAATACACAATTATGAATACACTGGTGTGAAAATCTCAGCAATCACATGTGTATCTAACATACACAGAATGAAAATTGAACATTAAATATGGTGCATTTTATCTTGGTAGGGCTAAATCTGGCACTCTCTCATTTGCTATGAGCTTGCTACTAAAGCAGCTGCATGATATGTCACAAGAATGTCCATATTATAAATATGTAATGAGCATGAGAAAATTGCTACTGCTTTGCTTGACTAATGGCCAGATTTCTCCCTATCAGTAGCAGGAGCACAGAACAGCACAAGTATTGGCACTTTAATTGCCACGGAAGATTTTGTTTCCGCTTTCCACTGCCTGAGTGATCAAGGAAAAAAAAAAAGATGAAGAAAAAGTAAACTAGCATCTAGAAGTAAACATGACTCACTGGGAAATCAGGCATGGTTAAGTAAATTTCAGGATGTTTGTGGTTATTTGGATCTAAACATTGCTGATAGTTCTGACTACTTTTGTTTTTAACCGTTTTTTCTCTGGTACTTCTTAGACCAAGAGTATTCTTATGAAGGCTTTAAGTCTCCCAATCGTGAATAGGCTGATTGCCATACAGCAAGAAAAGAGACATGTCAGTATTCATGAAATAGTCTAGAAGACTATGAAATGTTCTCAACAAGATCATGATGTAGTAAGAAATGAGTAATTTACAAGCACAGTTCAAACTTTACGATTTCCTCCTCTGTACCGTATCTTTTCTTAATACAGTAGGTACAACTGAGATGATGGGACTACAGGTATATCACAATTTGAGCATTCCTACATAGAGATGAAGGCAACCACAGTAAAATATAAACACAGGAAAAATAGATCAGAAAAGAGATTTTTTTTTAAATAAGATAATCTTTTGGAACTTCAGAACTAAGTGGGAGTCTCAAAGTATTTAACATACACTCTCATGGAAAGGTGGGAAAGGTTTACCTAAAACCCTTGTGCTCAATGTGTGGAACAGGCTGAGAAGCACCAGTATCACTGAGAATGTGTTAGAAATAGATTCGGGGATCCCTCCCGGACCGCTGAGTCTGAATCTTCTTGCTTACAGAAGGCAGGAAAACAATACAACTTGAGAAGCACTGGTCTAAAACACAAGTGTATCAGTTGAAAGAAGACTTCCCATATATTGTGCAGATCATTGCTGAGAATCAACTTTGCAAATAACTAGACACCTACCAGATGTCCTAATCTTTCCCTCCTCATTTTCTACACACAAAAAATAGCATTGTTCCAAGAATGGATACAGTGAACATATCTTCAAGGAGCTTACCTTTATTTCTAGTCAAGGTTCAGCCTAATTGAAAGAAGGGACCATTGGTATTATACAAACTAAAGGTTCTGAGTAAATAGTCCATGGGTCCACTCTTCTCTCCTGACAAACCTCTTGTTTAGCATGGTAGATTTAACAACTATGCCTCTGGAACTGTAAGCGCTTATCTTATTGGTTGCATGACAAAGCCCTGACATTACTCCCACAAGGATGAGACAAAATCCAATTTTTGGGGTATTTTTCAATTCTTAAATCTGCCAGGCCATAATACAGATTTTTTTTTAAATTACTCACTTATAAATAATTCAAACATTGCATAACTAATTCAGAAGGGAACAGAGTTCAACTCCATTAATTAGTCATTACAAACTACTGACTTATACAGTAATATCAGCGATGTTTCTGGCACAAAATATTAGGGAGTTATGTCCAGGATGGAGTTATGATACAGTGCTTTTCAAAGCACATGAATTTCTTGCTCAATATTTTTTACTCAATTGAGACACTATACAAACATTATGTTGTTCAATATTATTTATATGGATTAATCACAAACACTTAAACCTTCATTCATGATATTTTGTCAAAAGCAGCATTATGCTGACTCTCACAGTATTTTGACAGCAAACTGAATTCTTGTTCACAACTATAGGATTTGTTTAGCTTCAGGCATCTGTGTTTGGATTACAAGAATGCTGATTGGTTCACTGCCAGGGGCACCCAAAGGTCAAACTGTCCTTTTTAAATCTCTCTCTCTCTGTTTCTCCCTCTCTCTCTCTCTCTCTCTCTCTCTTTTTCTCTGTTCTCTGTTCTCTGTTCTCTGTTTCCCTCTTCTCCTTCCCCATTAATGAGAATTAAAAGATACTGGGAAAGCAAATGATTTGAAATCACTTAAATTTTTTCCAGAATATTTTGAAAAGCCGAACAGAACTGAGTGTTGGTGCGAGGTCCTATCAAGGCAAGCACAGATCACACCAGCATGCTTCTGACAGGTGACCCGAAACCTTTCAAACTGACATCTGTCACAGAGAGAGACACAAGTGTTTTAGCCCGAGTGCTTGTTTTCCTGACATTTCATTTTTCATCAGATTTTGAGAGAAGGGAAAAAAGATGAACTTAAAAAAGTCTTGCCAGGGGCAGAAAATAAGATCAGTCTTTCTGCAGCTGCTTGGCTCACCTTTAAAGGTTAGAGGTCTAGCAAAAGTGAACATAAAAAGATCTCAGTTTGATGTTATTGGATAAAAGGACATGTTGTTACTTTAAATACATTTGAGACGCATAACTATTAGCGTTATTGGAGAAATCGAAGTGAGATTATATATCCATTTTAAATCCCAATTTTAGAGTTTAGCCATGGAGCAAATCAAATCCAACCTTACCTATTCATCTGGCACAAAAGAAGAAGTCTTTAGGTGCATGAATTTTCTCCTGAATAGATAATTTCCTGCTCCTATAATATGGAAATGGCCAGTGAAATTTAGACAGAGGTATTGAAATTCTTACTTTGGACCAGAGAGATTTTTGCATTAAAATAATTACATGGTTCATCCTGACTAAAAAACACTAGGGAAAACATATGCCTTTGAATAATCAAAAGAGAAGAAATCTAGAAGTCAAAAAACATCTAGGTTATAGTCTTGGCTCTACTAACATTGCGAATTTGGACAAGTGATGTTTCTATTTCAGTTTTATCATCTGTAAAATGGGGAAAATGATATCTGCCTCATGTATCCCAGTGAGGACTGAACAAGATAATGTCACTGCACACTGCCAATTATAAAACTGGGCGGCCACGAGAGGGAATCATATTAGTCTCACTTTCCTTCCTAATGCAGTACCTGACATACATTTAGCAGCTGGTAAATGGCCCTTGATTTGAAATGAAATGAATACTCGCATTCCTACCAATGGTTTTTACCAAGTCTAAGAAATTTCTCTATGAGGAACAGCCCTGTTGAAAACAGAGACATGTTTTCCTCAAGATTATGTCCAAAAACAAGTTAGTTTCATAAGAACCTGAGAACAATTCAGACCAGGTAATAGCTGTCAAAGCTATGAACCAAGCAAAGCCAACTTAGTTGAGACAAACTTATCCATGTTTTCCAAACTAATGCTTCGCACGTTGCCAGTTGGACAGTATGCTCGTCAGAGTCAAGTGGGCTTCCCACCACAGTGCTCCTTCAGTACAGAATCTGGGAAGATATAGAATTAATTATCCAGGTAATAGGAGCTAAATGCCCTGGATCTTACCCCGTCATCATGAAAATCAAACTTAAGTACACCGTGGAAGCAGTGTGAAAATACTATTTAAACATTCTACTGACAGTTTTCTCTACAAAACTAGGCCACTGGGTAATATATTTACTTATTATGCTTAGTAAATCATTCAGCAGATTAAGAGGAGGGGGCATGGCCTAATGAAAGGACCCCAGCCTGAAAATGTGGGTAGGATGTCTATTCCTCTAACTTATTTAACATCTGTAGCTTAATATTCCATTGATGGTATCACCTTTAATTCTTTTTTCTATTCTAATTTTTAGCATACTTTATACTATTACATGCAAGTAAACAAAACTAATGTGAGACTATATCATGCTAGAGAAATTCTGTGATATGTAGTTTGGGATATGAGGCAATGAAGTCATAGTATTTTGTCATGTTTTTATTTCCAATCATTAAGTTTCCATTCTTTGTTCAGTGGAATCATAGTCACTATGCTAGATGTTTCAGTTCTTGATTTGAAAAACTATGTCACAGGAATAAGGAAAATAACTTGGATCAGCCTTTAAATCTATTTTCTAACCTCCTCTGGGTTCCCTTAAGAAACCCTTGCCTGTCGCTATTTTAGAGAAGTTGCCTGGTTTTTATAGTTCATAGTCATGCTGTCTTATTTTCCTGACAAGCCTGAGAAAAACTTTTTTACATAAATTTGTTTATTTTAATATATTTAATGAGATATGTTCTGCATATTTTGGATAGTCAATCATTGTTCTGATGAACTATATGATTTATTTTACAGATCAGTGCAGAAGATTATATGAAAATTAGGATCTATCCTAACTGTAACTATAAAGAATAGAGCCATCTAATGAGCAAGTGTACAAAAAGGCCTTTCAAGAAATTCTGAAGTGTTTTAGAAGTCTCTTATCATCTTCTATAATTTACTTTTCTTATTTTCCTGGCTCGCAATCTCCTCCTATCTTTCCATATTCTTTTCTTAAATTCTTAATGCAGTTTCTCACACTAGGTCACACAGGGACAAATATATTTTCATTATTTCAAAACCTGTGTGCAACCCAAGGTATAGAACCCATGCATTTCAACTGATCTAAAATTTCTATACTCATAGTTACACAAAACGTAGGCACTGGAGGCTGTAAGCACTACTGTGTAGCCAGAAGTAGGTAGGCCTCATCCTTCTTCCACACAAACAGCTCCTTTGTGCTGAGGTCATGTGAACAAGGGCAGTAGAGTTCAATTTCAGTTCAGACATACAAACCCAGAAGAGATGAGTGGGTTCCCAATTTGGAGCAATATTTCACATTTACTTTCTGAAATGAGGAAGAGGGACAAAGCAAGCAAAGAAACAGGGCAGAGTCTGTGAACAGACATTCCATACACTCGGTAGCTCTGTAGTCATAGAAAGAGCTGGTAGCTTTTATTCCCCCTTTCACAAGCTTCTCAATTTTTGAGGTGGGGGGTCTTAACGTGTAGTTCAGACTTATCTCAGGCTGGCCTTGAACTCATGGCAACCCTCCTGCTTCAGCCTCCCAAGTGCAGGCATTATAGGCATGTGCTACCCTGTCGGTCTTCTGCCCTCTTTTTGAGTTAAAAAAGGAATCTCTTTTGATTTGAGAAAGTTGCTTATCTGTTTATCTACTTTTCTCACTAACACAAAATAGCCAAAATCCAAAATGAAAGAAGGAAGGTTTAGTTAGCTCATAGTTTGTAGCTCATGGTTTCAGCCTATGATCAGCTGGCTGCAAGACAAGGCAGTGTGGCAAGCAGGCTCCACAGAAAAGAAACAGTCCATGCCAGGCAGGAGGCAGCCAAGCAACAACGAGAGGTGACTTCAAGTAACTCTTCCTGCCCCTTCTATCTTCTACTTGCTACTCAGGGGACAGCACTCTCTCCCTTAATGCATTGTACCACGCATTACACACTCTAGATCCAGCTCCACCTATGACTGCATGAGGTTTGGCGTAGATATTTAGACACAAATCTTAACAAGGCAGATCAGAAAACAGACCGTGACACAGGCATTAGACTCTGGCCCCTCTGTGGATTCTGGAGTCTGCAGCTACCAGGTGTAGGCCATCTCAGAAACCTGTTCACCGGCAACTCTTCCCTATGCTTGCTCACTTAAGGCCTGATTGCATAATACCTGTCTTCAGCCTCACTTCATACCTTTCGTTTGGCCCATATTTTGTACTCCCTGCCAAAACCTGACTTTTGTCTTGGTTCTGATTACATCAGCAGTGTACACATACTCACGGTGGGTAACTTAGAAAATGCCATCTAAGAAAAGCTAGAGGTTTCTCTTCTATGATGAGGCAATGGGGTGAGAAGCCCATTGTATGGTGAAAATATCACTGTCAAAAATATACTTAATGCACTTGACCTACTAAACATCACAGCTGAGCTTAGACTGCATTAGGCATGTTCAGAACACTTACTTGGGCCCACGTTTGGACAAAACCACCTTACACAAAACCTATTTTATAGTGAAATATTGAACATCTTGCATAATTCATACAATGCTATATTCAAAGTGGAAAAGAGAAATGACTCTACGGACACTTTTCTATCATGGCAAAATCAAAAGTCACCACTCAGGCCATTTGCATTGGCAGTGAGGTGCTTTCCCAAAGCTTTTTCCTGTGTTCCTGAGGAAATACAAAACCACAATTCTGGGATCAGATTTTTCAGAATTTATGATAGGCTTTTCTCCATCATGATAAAACAATTTAACATTTAGTGGTAGAGATCCTCTGTCTTCTCATGTATCCTTCAATGGGTTTTTATGCATTTGTAGTCATTTCATGTCTATAGCTTTAAATCAATTACTTATCCTGTTCAAAAGCATTTTCAGTGTTGTTTTTCATCTACTTTTAAGCTATTTAAGTTTTTTTGATATTTATAAATATTTCATATACAGGAAAGTATACTACTCTGCCTTTTTATTTTTATTGTACAAGTTTGCTTGCACAATGATTATGGCATCATGGGAACTGGTGCAGTCACATGACACATCTTACTACTCATACTGGTTTTTCTATTTTTATTTCTTCTAATTTTACTTTTGGAATATTTTCCTCAAACAGGTGAATTTTTGCTGAGATTTTCTAAAATGATCTCTTTTCTGAGTTCTGATGGACACAGTACTGACTAGAAGGAAAGTATTAGTGGGCAATACTGGTTTTATGCCAGCTGTTCCCATGGATTACTATTCACAAGAATCACCCAAGAGCTTAATTTGAAGGACTAGTGTGAGACCTGGGAATTTGCATTTTTAACAAGCACTAGAAATGATTATACTGAGATTGTCTATGGACCACACTGGAATTATGTGTTCCATTTTTTAAAATTAGATGAGCGATTTTAGCACATGGTGCTGGAACACTTGGATATCCATATGCAAAAAAAATGAATTTCAATCCATATCTTGCACCATATACAAAAATTAACTCAAAATGGATCATATAAAAATTAAAAATAAATGGATCATAGACCTAAATGTAAAATCTAAAACTGTAAAAATTCTAGAAGAAACATATGAGAAAATATTTTGTGGCTTTGGGGTATGCAAAGATTTCTTAGCTAAGACAGCAAAAGCACAATTCATAAAATTAAAAAAATGATTAACTGGATTTAATCACAATTTAAAATTCTGTTCTTTTGAAAGCCATTGTCATGAGATGAAGTGATTTAAAAGACAACCCATAGACTGGGAGAAAATAGTTTCAAAGCACATATCTGATTAAGTGTTTTCATATATAAAATATTGCTTTGTTAAAGATCTTAAAATTCAATGGCAAAAAAAGTAAGTTAAATTATGGACAAAATATCTGAATTGATATCTGACCAAAGAAGGTAGATAGTCATATGAAAAGATGCTCAACATAATTAATGATTAAGGAAGAAAAACTAAGCAGTGAGATATCATGACTTACTGAAACAGTTGCTAGCATTTCAAAAGACAGACTATACCCAGGATCAGTAAGGATATAAAGGAACTTAAAATCTGATACACTGATGGCAGGGTTGTGAAATGATGGAATCACTTTGGAAAGTGGTTTGACAGCTTTTTAAACATTAAACACACATTTCCCATGGGATCTAGTCATTCTATTCCTAGGTATCTGGGTAAGAAAAATGACTGTATTTGTCTCTGCAAAGATGTATACCTACATGTTTGTAGGAGATACAGAAACTGGAAACCAGTCTAGTGTCCACCAATAGACAAATAAACAAGTTATATGTGCATGCAATGATAAGCTCATCCATAGAAACAATGGACTAATTGATGTGTGCCACATAAATGAATTTCAGAATAATTGTGCCCAGTGAAATAAAACAAACTGGAAACATGCACATGGTATGATTCTACTTACATAATTTTTATATGCAAGGAATCTATAGTAATATAAAGTAAGTCCAAAATGTTGGAGAGGTTGTGGGGAAAAGGGAACACTTCTCCACTGCTGGTGGGAATGTAAACTGGTACAACCATTGTGGAGATCAGTATGGAGACTCCCCAAAAGAGTACATCTGCAAATCCCATTCAAGCCAGCTATCCCTCTACTGGGAATTTTCCCAGAGGAACTGAAAACATTATATCACCGTGATATATGTGTACCTATGTTTATAGCAGCACAATTTGCGATAGCAAAATCTTGGAAACAACCAAGATGTCCATCACATGAGGAATGGTTGAAAAATATGTGGTATTTCTATATAATGCAGTATTACTCACCAATAAAGAATGATAAACTTGAAGCATTTATATTGAAGTGGATGCCACTTGAACATATACTCATAAGTGAAATAAACCAGACACACTGTGCAAATATCGTATAGTCTCTCTAGTATAAGAAGACAAAAGAAGAAATACAAACAGAAATGTACATCAACAACTAAAGACAAGTTAGTCAGATAGTTAGGGCAAATTGAACGGCATATGCTGCAGGGTACTAATCAGCTTTTCTTCTGGATGGTTAATAACCTAAGTTCACAGATCAAAACTGGAGAAATAGAAGAGCCACAAGGTCAGCCAACATTTTGGTCCTAACCTTTCAAGGTCAGCGAAGACTCAGGGCATAGGAGAACCTGTATTGTAACATCATGAAACTCAAATTTTCTGATCAAGGAGATTATAGAGCCACAGAGGAAAGAGACTGAAGTTCTATAGTGTGCCTGGGTAGAGACACATGGAAAGAAAACTTTCTCTCAAGCTCTCATAGAGAGCAAACTGGTCAAGCATTGGCCATGACTCATGCACATGGATGACACAAAGGATCTACAGAGTAAGGTACAGGATTATATGATAAACCCTGAGGGGACTTCACTGACCTCATCAGACACAAAAGCTACATCTTTTGGTATATAGGTCTTTATCTCAGTCTTAGCCATCCAGCAGAAAAATTTAAAAATGAGGTATATAATGTGGGGCCATAATAATAAGTTGAGCTGTAAATGGCTATAGTCAACAGCTTCTTTAGATAACTCACTATTATTGTGAAATGCTGCACTGTGTTGGATTGTGTTGCCGAGTTCAGGCACCTAAATTGGTTTAAAGACAATGGAGTGCTCATTTTTGAAAGTTCTAGACAAAAGGAATTATGATGTGTGTGTATAAACAGTAGTTAGGATAAATATGCTGTACTTCTGCATAATTCTATGAGAAGCAAGATTTGTACTAATAGTGGTTGGACAAGTTATTATGTTGGCTTCTAGTACTATGGACAACCACTAGGGAAATGACAAGGTAGAAAGTATTAATTATGGAATCTGTGATATAATTCAGCTATAAAAAATAAGATAAATATATAGCTAAACTCTCTTCATTCACTGATTAGAGACATCTGCTATAATAATGCCTGCAAGTATGATATCATGTATGTACCTTCTATGACACCAAAACATTACAAAAACATTTTGCAATGTATAAATTTATTGAATCTGTCCTGTTAATTTGTCTTGAGACTATCTCATTGCTATTTGTTCTTCAATAAAAATAATAATTAAAAAATAAAAAATAAATAAAGTAAGCCCAAGAGGGTGGAGAAAGAATGGAAAAAACTGCAAAAGTTTATTGATTACTGTAATGGCTATACAAATATGTTTGGTATTAAAAATAAGACACAAATTTGATTAGAGATTCTAGAAGTGACCCCATGTCCTTTGCACTTGACTACTGGTACACCCACCCTCCTTGGCTAACATTCAAATTTTAAAACAAAACTCAGTAAATGAACTTCCAAAATGTGGTTAAATGTGACACAAGGAAACATCTTGTTTTGTTTTCCTTTGTTTTGATCAGGAGTGAGCCCAGGGAAAATTGTTCTTTCAGTTATGGTTTGCATTTCTAGGAAAAAGACTGTAACGTGGAATT
The DNA here is from genome assembly GCA_004027165.1 of Ctenomys sociabilis. Classification (NCBI taxonomy): domain Eukaryota; kingdom Metazoa; phylum Chordata; class Mammalia; order Rodentia; family Ctenomyidae; genus Ctenomys; species Ctenomys sociabilis. Next base: position 3,611 of record PVKA01030567.1, on the reverse strand, counting down.
TCATGTGCAGAATTTTTAATCGTAGGATGACTCCAGGATTCACCCCAAGGAAATCTGTAGAGGGAGAAGAGATGTAGGTCACAAGTCTTTCTGGTTGATAAAGCCATGATAGAGTCACATAGGGGTTGGGAGATGGCTCAGTAGAATAAGTGCCTGCCTGGCCTTCAGCGTAAGGGCCTGAGTTCAATGCCCAGTTCCGCCAAAAAAAGAAAAAAAGAAACAGATGACAATCAAATTCCTGTAACAATAGAATCACTGTCACATGACAGGCAAGTGGTTATACTCATGGCTCTACTTCTCCATGGTCAGTGCCAATGAGCTCAGGAAAGGCTTGCTCCAGTGTTCAAAGGATGTCACCAAGATCCCATTTTGTTGAACCAAGGCCTCTGCTCAGGAGGTTGCACTAGGGTTTCTGGCACAGATCTGTGACTCAGGTAGAATCAGCTCTTCCGAAATAGGACAAGGTTGATTTCCCCAGGGAGCTTCTGGCTTCTTGACAGAAGTAGCTACAGTAGGTCCTAGGCTGCAAACAAGATGGGTGCTCTAATACAACTGCAGTGAGTTCCACAATGGCAACACTTCTGGAACTAGGACTTGAAGAGGGCCCTGTTTGGAGCATGGCAGCCTTTTATGGCCAGCACATGCCATCCCAGAGGAGCAGCTGGCCCTGCCTCCTCATATCCAGCCCTCCTTTATTTTTCCAGTGGGTAAACATATCTTCATCTTTTCAAATTAAAAACTGAAAAGAAATGTCAAAAATGAAAAAAAAAACACTTTAAAATTAAACTCTATTAAAGAAATGCTAGTTCAAAAAAGACATAATTGGGCTCTCTAAAACCTGGCAGCTCCCAAACGCCAACAAGTTTTTCTCTTCGCAAGTCTGTTCTCAGCCCTTCCAAGAAAGGAACAGAGAAGAACAGAGCTATATCATTTTGATGACAACCCACTTCTAATCCACAGGATCATATGCCTTTGCACCCTGTTCAGAGGAAACTTGGCCTAGAAAAGAATTAGTTTCATAACAAACCAGCCTTTCTGAGAATAGAGGTGAGAAGAGATCGGGCGGAAGACTCCGAGACAGTGTAGAGGAGTTGGCGAGTTTTAATTGCCAGTTCACATGCAGCTCTATATTGTGCGCAGTGACCGAGGGACTTGGCTTCTAGTTTCTTCAGCTCTCAACTTGGGAGCAGAAAAATAACAAGATCTGTAAGGTGCTTGGTCTTTCCAGAGATGGAGGGTGGCGGAGAGGAAACATCTGAGTCACTGAGAGGCCAATACAGTCATTTTAAGGAAAATAGATTATCAGTAAAGGTCAGCATCTGTACTATAATCTTCCTTATTTTCATCTAACATTTATTAAGTGGATGGTGAGAAGACATGCCAAAATTCCTCCTAAGTGCGTGGTTATATTGGCTAATAAAATATAGAGAGATGCAAGCGTAAAGAAGTCCATAAAATCAGAAAATCACTATGAAACCAAACATACTTTATATGAATAAAATTTCTAGCTAAGGCATGGTCAAAATTCTATGTGTAGGAGAACCGGTTATGATTTAGGATACAGTAGAATTTAGCCAAAAACCCAAATACCTGAAGAGGAGCAGCATTTTAAACAGCAAGAGAGACCATCCTCTCTCAGGAGTTGATTCTCCTTCCCGTGAATGTGCTTGAATGCACATTATTCCTTAAGTCCCTACTTTGATTCCCCCACCACACTTTCTCTTAGTACCTACATTTCTTTACACCCAAGGAGTTACTGCTGCTAATGAAGCAAATGCTAGTCATGAAACTCAGGCAGGGGAAAAAAACTGCTTTAACTCTGTATGTTCTAATAAAACTCCTCCTGGATTAGAGCTAGGTAGACACAATGCACATAATGTTTGCTTGTTTGAGTGCTTGGAATGAAATCAGCAGAAGTACATGAAAAATGACCAGCACTTGACCAGTCCTTTCTTCTTGTCACCCTGTCACCGAACAGGCCACTAAATACACTAGAGAATGATTCTGGGAAACAGAAGACACGCTCCTTCAGTTCTCTTGATTTCTCTCATTTCTGTGAATTTAATTTTCTGTGTGAGCATGTGTCTGAGCTGGGGCAGACAGATTGGTGCAGGGCTTCTTAAAAACAATTTTTTGCTCCATCAGACACAATATATTCTGCTGAAAGAAGAAAGCACTATACCCCAGGGGAAAAAGTTTCCCCAAAAGTTTGTTCCCTCAAAACTTTACAATGGTAGGCAACGTCCCTCTTGGGTGATTTAATTTAATTGTTGTTTTTTAACTTTGTTTTAGGGGAAATTAAGCAACCCTCAGCTGCACTTCATAGACAAATACCACTTTTTGGTAGATAGAACACAAAACTAGGAATTGGAAAACCCAAAAAAGAATCCTGGCACAGCACTGGGTGATTTCATCTCCACATGCCTAAATTTCCTGTTTGCAAAATGAGACAGAGCTTCCCACTCGTCACTCCTTTCCTGGAGACGCTTTGAGGACTAATAGTCTTTGCTCTGATTTTTTCCATCTCAGAAGAGATTTTTTCATGATACAAAAGGCTCATCTTGAGAAGTGTTGACCAGGGTGACACAGACCTGGTCCCTTGGCTAGATTCAATGATCACAAAAGTAACACATATTCTGTGTTCATAACTCAAAGACACATCAGACACCGATGTAGATTATTGCATTTGCACAATATAAGAGAGTGGTGAAAGCAGATCCAACTGAGTTAGGCCGGAAGAGGTGGAAGGAAGGCTGTGCAGGACAAGTGTGAAATCTATAGATTCTACTTCTAGAGCTAGACTTTTAGCTGAGCACAGCTAAAAGTGAAGATTTTTAGCTTCTTGGTGTCTAATTTCCTTATCTGTAAGAAAGAGATAAAAATAGTGCTTCCTCCACTGGGTTAACACACACATGCAAAGCGCTTAGAGAAGTCCATGTCTGAATTACACCTGGTGGTGTTGTTGTCATTATTGGAATGGGTAAGATTATCCCGGCTGGGAAAGAAGGTTGGCAATCCACACAGAGGAAGCAGTAAGAAGTGCAGAGGATTGACCGCACCATGGATTCATTGGGATTAGAACAAAAGGTTGTGTTCCTAAAGTGTGAAGAACCAGACAGATAGGGCCGGTGTGGGGAGCTCATGGATGCTTTTGCTGCGAGCATAGACTCTCCACAGATAGGCAGTTAAGAGGTACTGAATAATGTTAAGTTAAAAGGAAGATGGTGAGGTTTGTGTGTTGGCCAATCAAAAAGAAGATGCAGACAGAATATGATTATTTGTCAGCAGAATGACCACAACTCTTTCCTTAGTATCCACATTTCCTTCTAAAATGTCTCAGAGGTTTTTTCCCCCCTCATCAAAAGGTAGAATATATTTCCTCACCAATTTAAAACAGACTGACTTTGGACTTGTCTAATGAAATGCAGCAAAGTTAGACTATGCCAGACCCCAAGCCAGTATGTTAAGAGGTCACATGTGCAACAGCTTACATTCCTGTAACTCTACAAATTAACCAACTAGAGGAGGAGAAACACATGGAGCAGGACTGAACTGTACACCTGAGACTACGCTGTTCCCCCCCACCCCCCATGCCCCCACCCCCACCCCTA